>LYUA01000408.1:433734-444470 GCA_002093875.1 Calopteryx splendens
GGAGTTAGAAGGGTTGCAGCACTCCGCTCACGCGAGGGGGAAGAGAGGACGACGGTGGGGTTGGGCGTGCGGGGAGAACAGAGTTCGGGGACGGACCATTAAGGGGATGAGTTGGCCGCGAGTGCGCCGTAGTATGGGAGGAAGTGTTAAGGAAGAGAGTCGGAAGGGAGGTGGGCGGGGAGCTCTGAGGAGGCCTTCCTTGAGAGAGGAAAAAAAATGTAGTAATAGCAACAACAGCGATAAAAAGAAGAACCTCAAAGTTTGGAGGTTCAACACGAGAAACAAGAGAAAATAATCGTAAGAGGTGAACAAATGAAAGTTACTCAGAAGAACCGCTGCAAGGGTTTGCCCAAATTATTAAAATAAAAGGTCACAAAAGCACGCCCGATTTAAGGAGATAATACCTGTCGGAAAGAGGTCCCTTAAAAGAGACTAACAACGGACAAAAATGGAAGAAAAAACTAGACTCATTCTCATGAGTCTTGTGAGAAGGACACAATGCTTAGCATCATATAATCGGAAATAAAATCAAAACCTGACTATACTTCCTTAAAAGTTTCCCCTAAATTTTAACTTTTGGCATTATTAACTTTTTTAGGGTAGAAGGATGAGAATTGAAATTTTTTATTAATGGAAATGGAAAAGTATAGAGAATTTAAGATCTGCTAAGATTAAGACATTCAAAGAAAAATTATATACTATTGGTAAAGAAAGCGCGGAACTTTACTTATCCATCTTACAAACTCTACATGTACTTCAACGTAATGACTCATTTACTTCTGAAAATTAAAATGTCATTAGTTCTCATTTATTCTCTCACCACCAACAATATTTTCCAATCTCATTGCGTATCGAATTTTAAATTCAAAATAAAACAACAAAAAATCTTGCTCAGGTCGTTGTTAAAATCCTCTAAAATCAGTTAATAAGATTTACAACACTTAACACATATTCAAAACATTTATGATCTACATCTACAGCCTGCATTACGTCCTGCGGGAATTCACGAACGTGTGTGGAAGAGTGTGATGGTTAGGACAATAGGCCAAGCAATATATTTTCAGATTAAGTCTGATACACCGTAATAGATGTCAGAATAAAGTTAGTTTTTTTGAACAATGATTATGAGGTTCTTAACATTAATTTTTTGTTTTTCGCAAATTTTTCAATGGTAGAATAAGTGATTTAAATGCATAAGTGATGGAATTTATTATTCTTTTTTGATCCAGGTGTACTGATATGTCGATATTATTTACACTACTCGAGGTCATAAGTAAACTCGACTACTGGGTCGATTTATGACCCTGTTGACTAGTGATACCTTCAATATATCTAACAATTACTACAATTTTTCCGCTTGGAGGTACACCCATCCTGGTTTCTCGATGATTCCCGTCAGACTTTTTTTGTTAAAATATTACACAGATCAAGCAGATATTCTTCACACTTAATCTTATTCTTCAATTATAATTTCTTCGGTTAAACCCAATTAATTAAACTTTCCAAAATGGGACAGACAATAGGGAAATCATCATTACTTCTGTCGGCACTACTAATGAGATTTTTGTAAAATGTAAGCCCACAACCATGTTTATGTTTTAATCCATTGGGAGGGTACTACTCATTAGACATAGAATTAAGTATTCTGATAAAAATAACAGACACCCAACGTTTACCCAAAATCCCAAAATATGTTATCATAGTAGCAAATAATGAGAAAGCATGTAAGTGAGAAAGTATGGTCATCTATATATCATTCATGAGATGTTACCGCGACTGGATACTTTCTTCTTTAAAGTTAGCATATAGATTTATTTTCACACCACTTGGGGATATGGATTGTACCTAATTCTAAAAATAATACATTAATTTCTCGTTAGAACATACAAATACGATCTGGGATAGGCACTGGGAGGAGGAATAGTTTTGCTGGCACTTGATGGATACGAGTTGGTTGGCGGGGAATAGTCTCAGAATTCGAGCGATCGAAGCGGCGACCGACGATGCAGATAAGGGAAAAAATAAAAATTCTGCGGGCAAAAGAAGGGACCGGACGATGGATCGCGTCTCCTGGCGAGAAAGGCTGGTGGCGCGACCCTTGCTTTCCCATTTTCATCTCAGCTGAAAAATACTCTTCATTTCGCATCTCCCAGACAGTCTCTTCCTCTGGAGAAGACCATCTTCGAGGTGGTGGGGGCGACTGAGGAGTGAGCGAAAATTGGAGTGAGTAGGAGTGGAGGACGTGGTCTCTCGAGAATTTCCGCCGGCGAATGGAGCCTGCGGACGGCGACGGTCATGCCCAAGATTCTCGCAGGGGTTCGCTTAAGCCATCCTCGCGACTGGAAATACTAGCTCGGCACTAAGGCTGAGTAAATGCTGGCGAATGGAAGCAAACACTTATTGTGTTTTGCAGTATATTTTTTTTATCTATGCCTTCACGAAATCCGTTGAATTTATTTTGGTGCGTATCCACGCCAGTGGTTTGCTTCTGGACGTTTAATCAATAATGAGCGTGGACGTTAACTCTCAGAGGACGAGAGGGTGTATTTCCAGCGCCTAGAGAGACTCCAAGCACATTTGGAGCCCAGAAGTAAATCTTCAGTTTACTGAGATCATCAATGTTATTCATTACAAATTAGAACATATAAACATGGCAAAATAAGAAATAGAAAGGCTTAGGACTAGATAGACTTAGAAGAAATGCCAAAGTAAAACGTTCTTATACGTAAACAGTTACAACTCAAATGAAGTATTTGGTATAACATCCCAATTCATTTTTATTAAAACCTCATCTTTTTAACAAACTCCGGGAATTGTTACAGCAGTAACTTTACGGTTTTTGCTGATGTGTAAGCATTGTAAAAATTATTAATCTAGAACATGTATCGATCCCGGATCCCTCAATTTCCGGCAGAGTTAATTAGCCAGTTGAGCTGCCCAGGCGTCTTCTTAAGCTGTCAGTTTCTATGTGTGTTAAAGGAACAAGAACTCATGATAATTACTGTACATGCAATGTCACAAATAACCGTCGCCGTGCACATAGCTTCACGAAATTAAAGCCAAAATTTAAACATAGGCGTTTTACATTCTTAAAAGTGAAATTTTCGCATTTGTTACCTTATTTAAACACATTCACGGAGTAATTCACGGGACATATTACTGGAAAGTATTGTCTTATCATATCTAAGATTATATTTGGGAATTTAAACCATAATTATGAGTGACCAGGGTTCTGGGAGAGGTTCGAACTTTAATAATACAAGATCGTCGTTTGAAAGTATGGAAATACTCTGAAATGGTTGGGAGCAACTAAAATTCGGCGCACGCATGCGCTGGAGCAGTTGGACATGCACAGAGAGTCTTAGAAATGTGTGCCCAAGCTGCTTATACAGGAACAGAAAAAAAGTCCATTTGTTCATAGCACAGCTCATGTTGGATACTGTCAACACCGATCCTGAGTTTCTCAATACCGTGATAATTGGAGGAGAATCATAGCTGACCAGTACGACTCGAATAGCTCCCAATTTGAAAATAGAGAGGAGCTAATGCGAAACGAAACGGCAGATCAGAAGGCTATTTCAAAAGACACTCTTAGAAGGTTTTCCAGCAGTGGAATGATCGGTGGGTTGGGTGGAGACGCAAGGATGGAGTTGTGGATAAACCATGTTTGTTATTCTTCTTACGAGAAGGGGATTGGGTTCCAACCCCGAAAGTTAGGTAACATGTTTTCCCCTGCTGAAGGTTGTATTCTTCTATCGGCAAACCTCGTATTTTCGTGTGTTTACATTGGATTGTAATTTATTAAACACAAAATAACCTGAATAAAATTAATTTTTACCTTCCAATAGGCCGCAAAACTATGAATAAATAACAAATTTAGGCTAAAATCGGCATTAGAGAAATGAAATTAAAATTAACGAAAGCATTTTAACTATCGTATCTCAACGATTTTTCACGGTGAAAAAAAATGATGGCATTAAACAAAGACGTAAACGAGAATATTTACATGGAATTAGATTAACAACTTTACCTATCGCAAAGGAATTACAGTAAGCAACAACATGTAAACTGGGAAATTGGCAGAAGTAATTCAATTTTACCATCTACTCAGCACTTAATTAATTACTATTTTTAAAATAAAAATTTAGGCATATGGCGCTTCAAACATAGGCAGTATAAGGGCAAAGCAATCTGTATTAGATCAACCAAGATGCCAACTGAAAGGATCGTATCTTTCTGTGAAAACAGGAAAATTAGCCAAAAATATATTTATATATCTATGGGCATATTATGGAAGAGAAAAATAATCGAAGACTATTAAGATTGGAATAACTCGGAGGAAGAGATTACTACGTTTCCTTATATTTTAACTATAGTTAATAGTATAATAATAGTTAATAGTAAATATATAGTTTAAAACTATTTGCGGAACAATAAGACAACAATGTTTAAATTCACAACGCTTTTATTAAAGAAAAAAAAATAAATTGCTCATGCAAACCTGGATTTTACTTATTTTTTTAAAAGTTGGTTTTAAAAATTAAGAATATAAAGAGAATAGAATAAATGAATTTAGGTATTATATTTTTTCTGTGGCTTACAAGGTCCATAAAACCGCATATGTACGAGTCTTTTAACAGGAAATCTGCTAAAAAAACCTAAACATTTTAATATTTACATCCATTTAGATGGAAAAAAATTTGCTTTGAAAATCATTTACCGAAACTAAATCACTAAAAGCATTTACACTAAGTAAATATACCTCTATTTCTACTATTTGATTCAATAGTTACCTCTTATAGAACTTAAATGATTATTATTATTTTATCAATTATTTTATCAAACAATTATATTATCAATTTCATAGAACTAATTTTAAATGGCAAAACTACAGTGCCTCTAAACTCTTAACATAATAATCAATTGATATGATAGCAACTTCAATATGCATGGTTTGAAACCCTTTAACCAATGTGTGAATCATCTGATCCAATTGCCTGAAGTAGGGAGGCACCTATGGATCATATGGATTAAAGACTGTCGGCGCCAGAGGCGGATGCCAGATTTCTAGAATTTACTGAACAACTGGTGCGAAAGTAAATGGCCCATTTCACCAAGATTAGTTTGAAGACTGATTTTAATCATTGTAATTTGTGAAGAACGACCATTTTTTTCAATGTACACTAACGTCATTTCAAAATATTCAAACTTATTTAGATGCAGATTATAACCTAACGCCGGCGCAGTGCAAAAATCCCCGTTTCACATGCATAAAAATTACGGACTAAAACAAATCTGCCTGCTAACATTGTGCTATTATGAAGCGAGTTGAATGGCAGTACGTGATAATAACGCAATTCGCTTACCGAGAAATTAGATTCCTGTCTTTAAGAATTCGACAACAGATGGATTAAACGCGTTCATTTAAACTCCCATGCAATAAACATTTTAGAGCTACTCACAACACGCGACCTCCTTCGACGATATTTTTTCCGCCGTTGGCAAGGAATGCAGGTCACAGTACTCACCTAAAAAAGTGAGAGAGAAAAAAAACATCAATGCTTTCGAAAACAAACTCTTGATAAAAGTTTCCCAAAAAAAATACTTCACAGAAATTTCATAGGACAAGGCACATATTTTTCAGAACGATCTTTTCCGGAGAGTAGTCGAAAATTAGGTCATTCTATTCAAACTATGCCAATTGCTGCACAAATATGTCCGCCTTTTAGCGTATTATTTAAAAATTGGCACAATAAAAGTTTCCACTTTTATGGACGCGTTATTTTTTTCTCAGTGATAAAGACAGCAACCAAACACTCAAAGTTTCCATTGAGATGACCCTTAATTAAATATTTAGCCATTTATTACCCCGAAGACAAATCCTTCTCCCGGTTATTTAGTAGTCGAGGCTCAATAAAACATTTGGCCGCATATTTCAACGTACTTTTGGCAAATAAAAACTTGGAAACTGTAATGAAAAGAAAGTAAAATATTAGGGCTTTCCATACTGCGAGCGTTAAAAAGCACATTTGACTGCAAAAGTAATCAATATAACTGATTAAGTAAGGCAGTATTCATCTCCACGTTAAAATTCGATAGAAAATAATGTATTTAATTTAATTATTCAGATATTAATATGGTAGGTAAAGGCAGAGCTCACCCAGTACCACGGACTTATACAGTACTAAGCCCAGCGGCGTGTGAAATTCACACATCAGGGCAGGGGTGCCAGTTCCTTTCATTGTGCCACCTACGATTTCCAAGGATGATCTAGCACCCGAAAACATACATAGTTTTGGTGAAGCTGATATTTTCCAGAGGCGTCACCCGGAATCGAACCCGGGCCCTCCGGCACGTAGCTCAGCTTTCTATCCACTAGACAACCGCACCCCATTAAATTGTAATTATCATATTTAAAAAAATATAGCACTCTTTCACAGGGACCAGCAAGGAATATATTTAAAAAGAAGTAAGAGATATTAAAATAAGGTCACATATATAGAGAAAGGGAAAGCGACCAATCAACAGTAAAATAAATTAAACAAACCACAAGCATGATTTTTATTACTTACAGAACATATTATAAGGCTAAATGAGAATGCAACAAGAAATGATCTACAAAAGGAAAAGTATTTGCGCGTAAATGAAAACACTTATAATTGACGAAACGGGAAACAAATATGGCTATAATTAAGGAAATGATAATTAGTATCCAAAAACAAAATTTTCTCTGATTAAAAAAATTGAAAACTCGCTCACGTCTAGAAAAAAATGTCGCAATGGGGATATCTAATATTTGATTTTTAATAATGTAATGATTATCAGTTGATTAGGTACCTACTTACCCTAAAAAAAGGTACTCACCATCACACACTTTAAAATTTTTTCCTGTACGAACTAAAAATATATTTTAACCTAAAACCTTTCCTTCTTAATCTCCTAATTAATTCTACTTCTCTTTTCAGCCATTCAGTATGCTTTCTCCCTCTTCGTCTCTTGCGTAATGTTCACCCCTCACATACCTATGGTAACATTCTTTAACTCCTTAATCTCCTTTATCCAAATTTTCCGTATTAGAATATTTTCCAAAAGCTTCCTCACATCCCCTACCCAATCTTAATTCTACAACCTTAATGAAGGACTTAATTTGACTGATAACTTTATTAACAGTGCGTAAAGAATTAATAGTTCTCCAAGGGTGACGAAGGCTTCTCTAGAGAATCTTGCTTTGGCACCGGAGGGGCTAATAGTATCTATCCAGAGTCGGAGGATACCTAACGTAATTTCAGGAAGAAGGAGACGCCATCAACTTCTCTATTTCTCAAGGGAGGTACGAATCAAAAACCATTGCCCAACAATACGATATGATATTGCAGTGTATCGTTTCTTTCGTCATTCTAAATGATTTTTATTCCATCCTGAGTAGAAATTAGCCCTTTCGCGCCAAACGTCGTGTATACACATAACACGTCGTGCCCACATTTTCCTTTCGCCACTGATTCCCCGAGTTGTTCTGTTCACTCAACCTTTTTCGCTGTATGTCTGTGCTCTCGCTGTTTTTACCAGAATATGGTAATGAAAATTCAATAAGTTCCCTCGGACACTGTACTATCACCATTGAAGTCCCTCGTTGTTCTATTATCCCAGTTTTCTCGCTGAATTTCTCTGCTAACGCTGGCTTTATCAGATTAAGTCAAGAGAGCCCCATTAATCGTATCACGTACATTACCAATGTAAGCCAAATTCACGATTGTTGTGTCCCCTTCTGTTTTTTTTTCGCCGATCTGCTACGCTCATCCTGGGTTTCTTAAAAAAATGGATCATGAATGAACAATTCCTTCACCTACTTGTGTATGTGTATGTGATTATATTGTCCTCTTTCAAAGGTTGCTGCCTCAATTTAGCTTTTTATTTCAAGCAACAAGTACACTTCACGAAGATGTGAGAGACCAGTGAGTTTTTTTTAGGTCCATTGTGGATTTTCCATCGTTTCCTTAAAGGTATGTCACTCAAAGCATCCATGGAAACAATAATGTAGATACTTAGGAGGAGCGACATTGAGGATAAATACTTTTATTCAGATTCATAGGGACGTATACTAAATCCACTGCTGTCGACATTTGGTGCATAATGAAAATCTTTCGAATGGCAATCATAGTACAACAGGACATTTCGTAGGCTGCAAATCAGGAATTCATCAGCGTCGGACAATTATGATGAAGAAGAGGAAATTATTCCAAGAAAGAAGGATGGAAGTTATAACTTTTGCACTTGTAATGAAAGAAAATTTTGAATCATAAATACGTTTATCTTGATAAATATAACACTGCCTGCGGCACTTCTTTATGCTGCAACCGTTAATATTAACAGTAGAACTTAGTTTAAAGTTGTTATAAAAAGAATTAACAAATGATATTTTAACAAAACCGATGCATGAAAAAATGGTTGACCGCAGACCTATGAGTGAGGTGATGGGTCGAAGTAACCAACCCCCCAGATCCCGAGAAAAGGGAGGGGAATCACCCACTGAGTTGGGTCCCGTCAGGGGGAATCGTATGCCTGGGAACTTATTCGCCGGGGAAGAATCCGTACATATTTATATCGGTTAAAAAACTAAAGGAGTAATATTGGCACAAAAAAAAGAAAGGCATAGACCGAAATAGTCCTCAAAATGTTTAAGCAATTATTTACACAATTTCTATATATAACACGATAAATGGCAAATTTGAACGTGCACGATTTCTTCACATTCCTTCACTTTTAAGCACTTTTGATAAAGGTTCGGAGCATCTGTTTTAATTTGAGGTTGCTTCGGCAGACGCATATCTACGTATTCTCACAGCCACCAGCAGACGTTTTGGCAATTTTAATACCAAAAAAGCAACGTCCGCAGGCCATAACCCTTGTTGCTCTCAATGAAATAATCCGGAGAGGTGTATCAACAGTTATCCAAGAGGAGAAAAGACTTGTTTCAGGGACACGAAATCGACCCACGGTAATGATTTTTTTTTTGAAAACCCAATGCTCCTCGGAAATTATGCGTGTGCACTCTCATTAAAACTCCAGTCTACATCGGAATGTGAAATGAGGTGGCTTAAATCAGTATCTCATGAAAGCATATTACTTATATGCAGCATATTAATGTCATTTAACATACTAAAAACTTACCAGAAATCCTCCTCATTTTCGAAATACTCGGAATAAATCACGACAGAAAGAGAAATTTCCAGCTGCGCCTGGCGACCACATAAGAAAATGTCGTACTTTGATCTAAAGATGGTTTATCGGAAATTATGATATTATAAAATTTTATTGTTTCTTTGATTTTAGAAGCAATCTTGTGTACCCCTCAGTCTAGAAGTCAAATCACAAACATCATTATTGCCTCAAATATTTCATGACATCTTGTATTAATTATATTTTAAATGGATTGCAAACATAGCTTACCCTATCAACGCTCATTACCTATAATAACTCATGAAATTTGGAATTTACTGCAAACTTTATAGTCAAATAAATGACCAAACGAACGATCATAGGCATACTTAGACTTTCTTGTAAGCAAAATTTTACAATTGACCAGAAATGCATACATGGCCAATAGTTTTCCAGAAAAATCGAACAGAAAGTAACGCTACGCGATGGCGTTAAAGTAGACCGACAATTAATTTGGAAAAACTTGATATTTATTATTATACTTATTAAACAAAAGTACCTGTCCTTTATTAAAAAATAAAGTAAAAAATGTTATCAAAGTATCTCGTTTACCGTTTTTACAAATTTTGTCTATTTCATCCTTCAAAATATTAATTTCCTCAAGAATAAAATTCCTATTTTGATAAGCCATTGGTTTCCACCAGGCGAAAATAATTTCTCAAAGCACTCCCCGGACGATGCAGAAAGAGTTAAAGGAAAAATGACAAGCTAACGACGCTGACAAAGGTAAATATTTGCCAAATAGTCTAATAGTTCGGTTCCTTTCTGTGCCTTTTGGGAGCATTACGCCCTTCCAACGAAAGACAGGAAACGCGATTTTATATTCCGTGAATCAATTTTAATTAGCATTATCTTGTCACAGCTCTCTCATTTTGCCTCCCTCCGATCTTCCTCCCGCGGAATAATCAAGCGTAATTAAATTAAAACTCAAGTTGGGAAGTAAGCTTAAGAGGCATGCTGGCGGTAGGGGATCGAGGGGCGAGGAAGGGCAGCTGGGAAGGAGCCGAGGGACTCGTCGGGGATCGATAGAATTGCCGAACTGCGAAAGGGAACGGGGGCAAGCAAAGAAGATACAATGGCACACGGACGGGGGTGGATAAACACACCACAAAATGGAAACAGAGAAGTAGGAAGGGAAAGAGGGAAAAAATGAGTGACGGACAGATAAACGGCTTTCAGAAAACGAGCACTGCGGGAGTCCATCCATGCATTTTTTAAGGCCTTCTCCGAGAGAAACATAATGACAATAGCGTGGAGAAAATCAACAATCCGGTAAATCAGGGAAACTCTCAAGAAAGACTTCGCCTTAGCTCAAAAGATGTCATGAAGAGTTGTGACCAGGGATATTAGTGCGGGTGAGAGAAAGCACTCATAATAAAGTTTCATGATCAATTATCTTAGCTTAAGATTCATTTCAAATAAGATATTTCTTTTTAATAGTCATGAGGTAATCAAACCAAGCCTCAGAATTACGAAAAATACTCAGGAAAGGTATGACAGCTTACGACGAATATATAGGG
>LYUA01000408.1:445753-457328 GCA_002093875.1 Calopteryx splendens
AATAAAGGAAAAATAAAAATGGAGCGATTTGTAGGAGCGTACTCATGCAATAACGAATCTCTGAAGAAGCTCTGTACAAAGCATCAATATAGGTTGAAAATGGTGACAGTAGTTAAGTATGTTAAAATGGTTGCAGTAATTTCTAACGCCACCAAATATATAAAATTTACTTTCGATCTTAAAAATTCTAAATTATGATTGAATTTTTTTGTCTACTTTACTACTGCGTGTGATAAAAAAATCATGCCAGATTTTTATCAAACCTCTTCGGTCAATTTCATTAAGAAAATTATAAAATGTGTCTAAAATAAATGGTCGTTATAACAATATAAAATTGAATGAAATTATTTACATAATAAATGAAAAAAATTAGGAAGGAGTTGACTAGATTATAGAATTAATAAAGCGCTTAAAGCCCCTATAACTCACTAAAATCCATTTTCCGTAGTTTGTCAAAGAGCTCTAAACATGAAGTACCTAGATTTATATTTAAAATTTTTAGTATTCCATATAAATGAGTGCCATATAATGGCCCGAGTTTTTAATTTCGTTAAAAATTAGAAAAAATTCCGAACTCGTGTAAATGGATTAAGAACGCGTTTTTTCATATGCTTGAAATTCAACTGGAATTGATTTGCAATTGATTATCGGCTTTGGACCAACTAAACTACCACTTTATACCTAAAAGCAGGAAAAAACCGCAGCAAGAAGATAAAAACTTGAGAATAATATTGGAGAGTAGAAGCAAAGAAATGTTCACTGCGGGAGAGAAATCCCAATGGAAGTGGCTTGAAAGAGAAAGAACGAGGAAATAAAACGTAAGATGGAGGGGTAATAAAAAGCTGCCGACAATAAAAAAGGCATATGCCAGACAGAGGATTGACAGAAATTTTGAGGCAACAATCAATTAGAATGACAGTCAACGAACGGAATATCGACTATGGCATAAAGAAGAAGGAGAAATAAAATGGGGAAGTATAGCATGAACGTAATGCGACGGATGGAACATTATTTTATCGACAGATGGAACAAAATATTTCCACAGTCCTTCAATAATAGAAGGTATGAAATATGATACGATAAAACTACGCAATCATAAGTATGAAATATCAGGCAGTAACTACGCATACCGAATTTTATAATTATGAAAAATTAACCAAAAGCATTCCAAGACAAATATTTATTCCCAAGGGTGTTTAAAACAGGAACAGACAAAATTGAATTATTCATTTCGTTTCAATTTAATTTCTTTTTTTATTTTCATTTCACATACGAAATGAAAAATGTGTGATATTTAATTGTTTGCATTAATTATGTTGATAATTTCATGGCCAGTATACGCCAATACTTAAAAAAGGGTGATGAGTCCGAGAAAAAGGAAAATGATATGTGAGAGGCAGTGGGCCCACTGGGCTCTGTCCAGACGCATAGGCACTTGTGTGATCAGCTGCTTTTGTCCTTCTTGGCACCTAGGACCTGTAATTCGAATTTCAAATAACACATTATTCTCAGTCACGAGGACTCGCAATTGTAACGAATGGAAGGTGGCCAATTTTTGCGTATGCATTATGGGTTAAGTAGGACTCCCGTTTAATAGCGCGTGCGTAGCGTAGAGCGCCAAGGCTCGCAGTATGAGTGTCCGAATGTGTTTAGTGGGAACTCGGGCCAAAATGAACGTTTGAGATTCGTCCCATCGTGTGGATACAAGTAAATACGGCGCTTCAATCGTTTGAGCTTCGTTTTAGCCCAATTGTACTTAAGCATGAAGGGCATAAGTATATATTTTTTTCAGTAGCCATGTTAATCGCTTTTGAATAAAAATTCCTTTAATATTGAAAAGACTTTATCTGATTCAGAATCTGCCCAGGGGACATTCTGCGCAAAATGTGTGCAAGCTTACAGTTACAAATGTAGCACGAAACTGAAGTTTCATTAAATTGGCATTTTATATTACATGTTATTGAACTCGTTAAATTGATAGACAAAAAAGAAAGGTTAAATGAGATTGACTGCCGAAGAGCATGTACAGAAAACACTATGTCACGGGTATAATTCGTGACTGCAAAAGTGGGAATCATGTTTTGGAGTCCCAGTAATAATCAATTATGCTAATTGCTGATGGCCTAACACGCCCTGCAACAAAACCTTGTGGGGGCTTTTAGGGTAATATATATATTGAAATGAAGAATAATTCCTCGAAAAAATTCACCTTCATGTACCTAATGATAAAAGTAGGATGAAATTTAGAGCTAGGCAGTTGCTCAGGAGTACATTAATCAGTCACAAACCCTTTAGTGGCTTAATATACTTCTTATTTTCATAGCGAAGAAAAAACGCTGCGAGCAGTATCAGACATGGGGAAGAATACACTAAAGCGTACTAAGAGCGGTTATAATTCCCCAACAAAATTTCATGCGCTATTCCCTCGTGGAGACCGTCTCAAGCTTCCCGCCCCATCGATAGAGCATATACGTTATTCGTGCAAAATTTTGTAACGATTCACGCTTCTCCAAACAGCCCTACCCTTCGTTCCAAGCCATATTCTTTTTCTCTTAATAATCAAGATGGTTTCCTCAAGACATTCCCGCCCCGCATACAAGCAGGCCTCTCTGTAGATGCAAATTGGAGATACGGGATACGGGAAAAAAGGGGGATGGAGAGTGACGGGGAAGACTGAAAAGAAAAATCTCAGGGTGGAGGAAAAAAGAGAGGTCCAGGAAGGGGGAGAACAAGAGGGAAAGGGAGAGAGGGAGCGAGAGAGGGAAAAAGGGATAAGAAGAATGAGAGGGAGGGAGCAGGAGAAAGACTGAAAGGGTAACGGGGCTGAAGGGAGGAGAGAAAAAAGGAAGAACACAAGTACGACCCATTCTTCCGACGGGAGAGACACCGAGGAACGGAGGCGAGGGATCTTTTGGGACCCCGTAGGGGGAAGAGTGAGAAGAGGGAGGCTCCAATTCGGGAGAAGGCCTGACTTTCCTCTCGGATTGTGGAATAAGAGTCAATGTCTCCACCGCATAACCAACTCCCTTTGCCCCTCGCACAAAACCCGAAAAAAAAGTTACCCACCCCTCTTCGCAGGATGGAATACAGCAACAAAGACCATGGAGAAAAATTCCCATCCCGCACAGCTTTTCTTCCTTCGTCTCCTCCTCTAACAGATAGAGAAGAGGGCTACCGTCCCCTCTCTTGACCCTTATTTTAATTCAAAGGGACATTCAATGCCGGGCCATCATTTGTATCATGCTAAAGATGGGAGACTCGGATTCTCTCGAAAACCACATATCTTAATCTCCGTTTATTTATTCGATTTTTTAATGCCGAGTTTTGAAATCGAAAATTTCCATACATTTAAGATTTATTTTGTAATATAAATGGACCGATTCGACCCAATGAGATTCTCTCCCATGGGCTCAGGCTCCTTATTCATTTTTTTCTTAGGGACTCAAGAAAATCACAGATCAGATGACCCATTCGATTGACAAGTCATTGAGGTTTTACCTTTTACCGATTCGACCTCCTGAGATTATTTTCTATATCAATATCATAATAATAAGACTAACGTCAAGGGTGATCTAACCATAAAAGGTAGATTTCTGATGGTCCCTAATAAACCATTATATATCCACGTGTATAATTTTCGCATGAATACCTTCTAGGTTTCCCTACGTCATTTCCCTCTTCAGTTCTTTGTATTTCTACCTACCTATATGTCGTCTAAAAAGTATCTTCCCTTACTTCCTCTTCATTGCGTTCCTAACATTCTCCTTTCAAATACGGCCTTCATCATCCCACTACCTTTCAATATTTCAACCAGTATATTTTTCTGCCTTCGACAGATATCGCAAAGCAACTACCTCTTTTCTCCCACCACATTTAAGACGACGTATTTAGTATTCCTCCATGTGTGACTTATTTTTTTCATTCTTATCAGTACTCATATCTCAAAGAACTTTCAATCTACTCATCTTCTTCCCTTAAAGATCAGATTTCGGATCCATGCGCAGATGAACAATAAAATTAATTTTCATGTACAATTTATTCCCGAGGATTGTTTGTTTCGAGTGAACTGACCTGAATCGATTACTTACCCCGAATCGTCCTCCTCCACCCCATAAAAAACATCCCAGAACCTTTTGTTCGTCGAAAAATCCACTCCGCTCGCGCCCTCGCAACCCTCAGACAACAAATTCCCACCCCCGTCCCTCCCACGCGACAGTTGTAGGTACTCCTGCCACACCCCTCCGGCGTCCCTTTGTCCCTTCCCACCCTCACCCTCCCATCCCGGAATCTTCTCACCCCCGGACCGTCCGCCTCACTCCCACCCCCTGAAAAACATCCAACACCACCACCACCAACGGACTCTCACGCGCTTTTTCATTATTTTTCAGCGGAGCAAAGTTATGGGTTGCGTATCCTTGGATCGATGCCAAGGCACTCAGACGCCAGCGAAAAACCGATGGGGAGAAATTGGCAGGGGGGGCGTGGGGGTGGGGGCAAGAGGACACGCATGGGGCGAGAAAGGGATGGGGGCAGAAGAGGATGCGCGTGGGTGGGTGCGAAAGGGAGGAAACAGATTGAAGGGAGAGGGCCGGAGGAGGAATAGGAGAGGCTAGAGTTGTGGTGGTGCGTGGGAGGCGAAAGAGTTGGGCATAAATAAGGGGCTCAAAGTATTAGGATTAGAGATATGGCTAGGCCTGAGATCAGTTCATCCGAATAGGTTTTTGCATGCGCGTAAAAAGCTATGGCCGTAAAAAATGCAACATCGATTGTGGCTTCCCCGTGTGTGGCAGACTGACCTAATAATTTTGCATTGTGCTTTCTCACTTATGGTCATGATAAATATAAACCTAAATGCCCGTCAGCAGACTTCTTCGGCTATTTTTATGCGTGGTACTAATTTTTGTTCATTTTAATTCGTTCCCCAGCTCCGTTTATTAATTTTTGAGTGCAACAAAAAATCTTATAGTATAAAGTATGAAGTTCGCATGAATACCTTCTTGTTTCTGAGGAGGGCATTTCTAATTATGATAGTAAATGAGATTTTCTCTAGTATGAAAGGATCCATAGTATTTATTAAGCACAAAACTTGTTTATAAATAATTTTCTCAAATGAGAAAGATTATCGGAGTAATAGAATGAGATCAAAACAATCAACCAAAAGGTCAGTTTAGTAAGCGAGTGTAGAGCTCACCTACCTACTATGCCCATTTGCGTTTGAGAGTCACACATCAGGGTAGGGAGGTAGTTCCTTTTCCTATACCGTCTGTGATTTCCCAGGATGACCTGTCACCCGAAAAATGGTACACACTTTGGGTGGAACTGAGGGTGCCCAGAGCTGTAGTGCGTCCGCTGGAATCGAACCCGTGCCCTCCGGTTAGTAGCTCAGCGTTCTACCCACTGGACTACCACGCCCCAAGTCGAATGAAAATTCACATTAATTTCAATTCATATGCCGTCTTTGCCGGACGAATTTGTTTAAATAAATAAGGAAAAATACGATCTAGATTTCATTTTTTCAACTTCCAAGACTAACACGTTTAATTATTTGGCTTGTCATATAAAAGCATTGGGTGTCCTATATCTATTCCAAATGCAAAGATTTTTATTTAATGCCGATATTTATTAGGGTAGTTTTAGAAAGAGAGGGTTCTACTTGGTGATGTTATATTATCAAATAAGTGCCACATTTTACAGCCATTAAATTGTTACGTGATAAAATAATGATATCTTAATAATTGTTTTAAAATAATTTGACACTTTTTTAGTTTTTAAAATACTTTCATTACAAGTATTTAGACACTTATGACCATGCCCCACCACAGCTTAATTTCCAACTACCACTAATATTACAAGACTCATAACTACTATCGTGATTATATGAAATCTGGAAAATAAATAATTGCTGCTTCATGTACTGCTCCCTGAAGAAAACACACATTGGGTGAGAGGAGACATGTACTGCGCTACTCAGTGATATTAATACAATTAAAAAAGAAAATATGTGTACACTAGAATGCATTGGTAGGAGTACACGCCCAGCGGGTGATAAAATTAGGATGATAAAAATAACAACGACAGAGCGTATGTGCGAAAGAGAACACTTTTGAGTTCAGCTTCCAAGTGTGTCAGTGGTGAAGGTACGCCTAAAGTGAGAACCACAGGCGCATGTGGAAAGGTAGATGAAGGAAATTTGCGAAAGCGCACCAGTGCCAGAAAACTTCGCCGCTCGCGGCACTGTACAATGGGATGGGGTGACTCTCCATGACACCACTATATCATTCCATTGTTTCATATTCTCCTCCTGTTGCCAATAGGGAAAACAAATTTCATCTCCGAGGGAAATCCCGCCAGATGCGCGCTTGACTATAGGTATGCATTCACAATGAATATTTTCCACGAGTTTAACAAGCATGGAGAGGAGAACGGAAGGAAGAATAAGAGGTAGAGTGAAGCAAAAGTTGAGACACGAGACCTGGGACGTATTCCACTAATGCTACCTCAACCCTCTATAAATGGAGGTGTGACATACAAATTCCACTAATTTATGGATACGTTATGATGTGGCCGGAGAGTAAATATTTTGATGTTCAGTTGTATTGTAAGGTACAAATTGTTTGAAAATGAATAGAGACGCCAAAAAATAAAGTGAAAAACGAGTGTTAAATATCACTATTTAAAAAATTACTAATGAACCATAGGGATGAAACAGATGTATCATATTAATACCGTGTAAGGTGATACTTCTCTTGGTAGAATAAAATGAATAATACATGGCATACCATATAGACAGACTTCATATTTTAATATTTTTACGGATTCGATATCAACATGCGCAACTGCTAGAAGCGGGAAATTCAGATGAATTACCTTTTCTCTTGCTGGGCACACCACATAAAACAAATGATTTTTTCACCATGGGGATGGATCAGAATTGAAGGAAAGATGAACTGTATACTGGATACAAATATTGTTTTAAAAGAATTTTAAAATGTAAGAAAAGTTTCAATTTTCCACAGGGTGTATCTATTTACGGTCATCGTATTTGAATCAAAATTTTTTTTAAGATTATCAGGATTACCTTTAGTTATATCTTTACTCATTAGCAGAGTTATGTGACTATATAAAAATCTTACTGCTTTCGTTCCATTTCCTACTCTCCGCAAATAAATTTCACCATAGATGTTGATAACATCATCCACGCCAACAAACACGGCCAAATATGTTTTTTCCAATGCAAAACTATGATAAAACTATTTAAGCAGCGCAATATTATCCCCTAATTAAAATCAGTAGACCATAGAAAGTAAAATAGAAAATACTTAGTACTATTTACACCAAAATATTATTCCCTGAACGCTGAAATATATTTTGATATCAAGGAGGTAGAAAATTAAAAAAAGATAATTCGTTTCGGCCACGCAAAATGGCATATAGGAGCATGAACGAATCTCCCGATTAAAACTAATATTTTTTCAAAAGCCTGGCGCTGGGTTGCGTAATAATAAACCAATAAAAACGACATCCACCCTCTATAAGGAGTCAATGAGCATTTCCCACATTTTTCCGATCGTTGCATTAAAGATCGCTCCACATTAGCGCGCATGTGGGCACTGGAGGGGTGGGAAGGGTGAAGGGAGCAAAGACCTCGCAGGCGCCGAACGAAAATGGCGAATTATTTTTTTCGTCCTCACGTTCGAGATTCGAATTCGCGAGGGACGTGCTCAGGAAAATTGCGATCAACGCGCGCAGGGGACAGGATCCGGATGGAGGGAGGACGAAAGGGATGGGACGCAGACGTCGTCGGCTGAGGCAGTCGCAGGTTGGGGAAAATCCGCGCCGGGTGGGGAGGGGTGGGAGGAGGATTCGACGGGAGGCGGATTTGACGGCAGTGTGTAGATTGGGGTGTTTGGTGGAGGGAGGGAATACCGCGAATGTGATGAAAGAATCGAAATGCGGAAGAAGGTGAAACTTGCCAGTACGTGACGTCGCGGAAAGACAGATTGTGCACAAAATTCCATCTCTGAGCCGGATAAACGAAGAGTGAATTCGTCAGGTTGATTTCCAAGATAAAATTTTTCCGATAAACATAAAAGCAGATGCATGCTGGATGCACAATAAGGAAAGGATTTGATCTCTATAGGAAAATCCCCATAGTGTGTGAAACTTAAGTAGGTAGGTAAAAACGGACCCATGACAAAACCCAAGAAAACTTACCTCTTTTTGATAAAACCCTACATAACTTCAAACGCGCCCTTAAAGCAGTTCCCCTTCGGGGTAGGAGATGCCAGAAGATCCTGTTTTGAAGTTATTTACTTTGACTTACTTACTTCCTTTTATAAATTTACTCCGTACTGACCTGTCCTTGCATGCTTCTTTCACAAATCATACGCTTTTTCGTTTATGCCATACTGTTCTAGAGAAACATATTATTCCACTGAGTCTCGCATACTAAAGTAACCCATCATTTCCCTTATTCTCAAATAACTTGGTTGAATAAAGACCAACCGTATATAAGATAAAGCATGGAAAATGTTATAACGGCTAATACCACATACTTATGGAATATATTATCAGATTTATAATGCATAAAAAAGGTTTACGTCGAAGATGCGCCCTTACTCATTCCCAATTTTAACGAAAATAAGTGATGTCAAGCTCACGAATAGTACTTCAACAAAAGTCGCGGATGTATACCATCTAAGGCAGCGCAAGCATTTGTATAAGGATACAATCGGAAAACAGTCCACAATAAAGTAATGCTTGATTTACTTTTAAATCAAAATGGATTTATTGTTTTCCTCATTACGTAGGTTGATAAACAAGGTAACAGAATGTAGCCTCATAAAACAAAGGTCTATTACCTAAAACAAACCAAAAAATAACAGATATTAGATAATCGTCGAAACAAAAATTTGACAAGGAAAAACTCTTAGTTCTATAAGTCCTTTACTCTCATAACATTTTTTGAATAGCAAATAATTATAAGAATTCGCGCTGAAGGAAATAAGAAATGTTTCAGGAGTTCTAACTGCGTCCTAAATATATGGAGTTAAAAGTTATCCAGAGCCATGCAAGACTATGTAGTCTATTGATGAATGTTGAATCCATTATTCGTAAATTAATTCATATAAATATAAAATAAATTAATAAAGTAATTCATAAATTCGCATACAATTTAAGTAAATCAAAACGACTGATTTATGCAAACAAAAATGTCTGATTTACGCAATTCGGTGTTTAGTTCGGCATATAACTTGTCTCAATACATTTTTGAAACATACCTAAATAACTTTCACAACCATTACTAATTTGTATGAACGAACGAAAAACGATTCGCATCTATTAGTTGGTTCTCGGCCTTCTACAGAGAAATGATCCTAAAATTCGAGAGAATGATAGAAAAGTCACTCACACGTAAACTTATTTTTAGTCGATCTTTCAGTTGACTTAAACTTTGTTAAACTTGGATTGGTAACATTTTTTTAAACACTGAAAATATACGATCACATACCTATCTATATATATAGAGGAAAAACCGTTCATTTGGAGTATATAACACAGAAATGTTAAGTTTTAACCTGGAATAAATTTATAGAAAGCTGAAATTTTGCGTATCTATATGTAATATCCAAGTAGTCAAACAATCTTTTTTGGGGCCACAAGGTCGTTTGGCATCGGATACGTAAAAGTACAATAATCCCATATAAATTAAAATAATGGGCCAATTTATTTGGTATGGTCGAAAATGATCGGGAATGATACAGGAAGCCGTGACAGTTATCATAATATGTTCAAGTTCAGTTTTCCATTGGTAGTAAATTTTTTGGTTCTTTCATAGATGTGAAAATTCAACTAGTAGTATGCGAAAAAGATGGTGCTAAGTCAAAGACTGGAAAAGAGGAAAATTTCCATTATCAATATTATACAGCGTATTGTCTGATTTACAATGAGATATTTTTTTATCTCAACGTGAAACTTAGCTGTGAGGTTATAAAATGAAGTTAATGGAACTTAAAGAGACAAAATATTGATGACGCTCGCAAATATCTCTCTTTCGGTAATGTTTAACAGCGAATTAAAAAATATTTAAGGAAATGATTTTAGGATACATATAAATCCTTACAAAAACATATTTCCAGATTGATTCCTAAAAATAATTAAACTAAGTGACCAAATGAAGTGAAAGCATCATGGCAGGTTACCTAATATTCACTTAGACTAATTAACAGGAACTCCGCGGAATAAAGACAAGTATATTGTAGAAGTACAGCTTTCGGTTTTAAAATGTATCCTTGAGTTTAGTGAATACTTCTGGTGGAGGTATTTACCGTTTTTAATTGAGATTTTGAAATTTTGTTTTTTGTTGAAAAAAAGGAACGCTCAAAGAAGTCAGGCAGTCCACTAAAAGTGTCCAATCAAAGACGTCAGTTCAAAGGCCATTTCAAATCCTTTTCCGTGGAATGAGAACATTACGGTTGCACAGGCTAAATATGACGGTGTGTTTACAGCGGCATTCAAAACTAAAATAAAATGTGTTTAAAATTTTAAATACGTATCAAATGTATTTCTCGCCACCTCATCACGTAAAAAACTTTGTGTATTCCCACTGGCTGGATAAATCTATTTCCCAAAGAAATTTGAAACCCATTACGTAGGTACTCGCTTGATGCAAATAACATTAAAATGATTCTGTGATATGACACTATAAAACTCATCTTAATTAATATTTCTGCAATGGGCAATCATGGTATCCCGTATAATTTTTCTCTCCTCAGCAAGTTGCGTTAAATTCCGCGTTAAAAGTTGATAGCCAATAATACTTGGGACCAAATATACTAAATTAATATTTTGTGTCCGCCAAAAATAACACATTAAAAAAATTTTTTTTCATCAGACGGGCCATTTTTTCAAAAAGTAATTACAATGATTAGAATACTGAACGCGTATAAACACTGAACTTTCTTTTGTGCGCGAGAAAGACAAAAGTTGTCGGCGGGTTCGGAATCCATCATCGCATTTCTCCATTCGTAGTGGTGGGTTGGGATGCGGTATGGGGCGCGTGGAGGTGGGAGGGTGCTGGGCAAATGGAGGAGGGTAGGGAGAGGCTGTATGCGCGATGTATGACAATCCTCCACCACTTTCCCCTAGCTCTCCCAATCGCCCACCCCTCGCGCCACCTACGGAACACACGCCCCTATTCCCCTGACCAGAAACAAAATAAAACATTCAAACAGGGGAAAAAAAGAAAGTGGGAGAGATGAGGCGACCCTAACTCTCATCCATCCAAATACCCCTTTCCCCCTCTAAATCCTTTCCTCTTCCTACCCCCTCTCCCTCGGCATTTCGCCTCTCCTGTTTACATAGCACCAACGACTCGTATTGCTTACCCACATCCTGGACCCGCGCTCCGAATAAAATCCCCGCTGCCCATGCTCCATTCCTTCACCGCCCCCACCATTGTCGCCGCTAGTGTGGACCCACCCCAGTACCCCCACCGGATCCCCACTCATCCTCTCGGAACCTCCCTCCCCCTTAAAACCTAACCCAAGCCCCTCTCTTTGACACTGCCCACTTA
>LYUA01000408.1:514150-524351 GCA_002093875.1 Calopteryx splendens
ACTACTACATTGTGAAATTCCTGAATTTTAAATTCTTCCAAGAAAAAATTCAATATCAGCCATTAATCTGAGGGGAAAAATAGTGCCTACATATTCCCGTTAACGTGCTGATAACTGGGACTTTCACGTAGGTACTACTCTATTCTGTAGCTTCTTGAATTCCGTATTCGTGCATATTGCCAACCAATTTTTTCCCTCTAGTTTCTCTTGACTTACTGAATAACCGATGGGTCCATTAGAACAATTGATCAATAATCACAGTAATTAACCCGTAGATCGGTTTAGAATGAGGTGAGGGAAGAGGTCACTCACCTACTATGCATAAGAATGTGTGAAATTCACACATCAGGGTAGGGCGACCAGTTCCTTTCCCTGTACCGTCTGAGATTTCCTAGGATGGCCTGGTATCAGAAAAAAGGTATGTTAGCTTGTGCGACGCTGAGGGTGCCAAGAGGCATCACCAGGAATCGAACCCGGGCCCTCCGGTCATGCAGCCCAGCGCTCTAACCACTGGAATACCACGCCCCATACAACAAATAATAACAATCAATATTAAAATATTACTTGCCTTAACCTCAATTTATCATGAAAGTGACGTTCAACGATTGTATCCGTGCATTCTCCATCAATCGCCGTCGATTTCTACTCTGGTTACTCACCCATGCGTATTTATCGGATAAGGAAAGATCTCCGCAAGGAAGTGGTTAAAAGGGTTTCAATTTGTTTTACTAATTTCATTGATGCTACTCATATAATGTTTATAAATACGTATAATCACAATGTCTCTTTCCGCTTTTCGTACATTTCTGACGGCTAGGGAATGGCTTACAATTAAGTTTTCAAGGGGAAATTCGCTAGTCCCTATAACATTCCATGGCCTTGAGTTAGCAGGCAGGCACGGTACCCACCAAACTAACCAGACACATTAATGATGGGATTCCAATTTCTATAGAAATCTACTTAATTAGCCTAAATAATTAATCTTACCAAATTATCAGAACATGATATCCCTAGGGATATTCGACTGCTCTTAGCCAATAGTAACTGTTACATTTTCCAGTGACTAACACGGTAATTGTAGACACCAGGATGCTTATGTACTTATTTTTGGCTTGAAATCCGGATAACACACAACCCAAGACCTCTCCTGACATCTGGGTTAATAACCTCACACTGAAACTGGTTCCGCAATTAGAATGAGCAGTAAAATTTCCAGCCTCAAAATAATAAATTCCTGCAATTCTCATGATTTTGTTTCGCGATTTCCGAGCAATTATTGCTTGAATTTAATAATGTTCCACGATTCATACATACTTCAAACTATGAAGGACTTTTTTTACTTAATAAATGATTTGCTTTAATTCTGACAGCACCAATGAGATGAGAGTCACAGATTGAAATTCAAATCGTAACTGGTAGGGCACTACGCACGAATGATTAACAGAAATGCCTCTTAGTTCCTCCTTAAGTTTTCAATACGCTGATACCAAGGCGATTTGACGGCACAAATGATCACGAAAAACATTGGTACACTGAAAAGGTCACTCACATTTTTAACGGAAGCTTCCGGCTGCATCTTTCAGCCTTCGTCGGCCGTGGAAGACCTCTTTGGGCGTAGAATGTTGGGATCGGAAAAAGTGGGTTGATTTTAAGTTGACGTCTCCCTACAAGGCCAGGGGGATACTGTGTTGATAAGCAACGAGAGTACTGTAACACGTACCTATGTTCGGAGCAGATAGATGTAGCCCTATTAGTACTTTAGAAACCACGTTGGCATCTCTGTTGTCCGAAAACATTATCTAACGCCATTCATAATTGCGAGCTCCTCTTCTAGAAAATGTAAAGTGGAATGTCGCGCTAGGAAATTATATGTGAACAAACGTCCCTTCACTGGATCCTCTACACACATCCTAAGTTCAGAAAACCGTGACCTTTCTAAGGTCCTTTAAAAGCCGTAAATATTTGGCGACATACGGCACCAACAAGCCTATGTGCCCAGCAAGACTCCTTGAACACAAGAACATTGAGGTGTTATGGACGATCAGTTGAATAGAAATACGTGACGAGGAATTTGAAAACGAAAAATGAAGCTGTTGAGAGCATAGCCTGCGAAAATGATAATGCTTACCGGAATGAACCACGACGTGTGACTCGCACACGCCCTTCAAGACCACATTGCTGGAATCCCCTCAGACGTAATTACATGCGTGAAAACCGAGAGGGCATTTAAAAAAATCTTCATAAACGCCTGGAAAAGAGTGAAAAGATAAAAAGCTTGACGGAGTTAAGTGATGGGCCGAGGAAGAAAGGGAGGATGCAGTTAATGGGAGTTGAAGGGGGTATGGGCGGGGGATCGGACCGCGCCTGAAAGTCGAGGACGGGGATTGCGGAGACGCATACTATTTTCCCCAGCTTCGGGAATCCAGTAAGAAAAGTATTTGCAGGTTTGAGGAAGATTCACGGCATTTTTATTCACAACTCGTAGTTCTATTTACTGATTCTAGCGGAGGATCAAGATGAAAATTTACCTTCATATAAACGTACGAACTTGAAATTCCAACTTTCTCCACATAAATAAACTTCTCTTCAGTCTGCTTATTATGAGTTCACTACTTGTAAACATACGCCTCCAATCAGAGAAAAAATAATTCCATAAATTAAAAGATTTTTCTAGAGTTTCGCATGATTTGCATAAGATGAGGAAGCAATTGTATCTTCTGTAGTAAAAACGTGAGTTTTAATGTGAGTTAGATAGGTTATTTGGCTTTTATAACTAAATCTGAAAAGTATACACTAGTATAAAGCCACTAGCACGTATAGTAAAAAAAATTTCAGAAAATAAAAACACGATATAATTAATGGTGTCCGGTGTAGCTTTATGGAATATTCATTATTAAATTAAAACAGCATCTTTGTTGTACTCCACAAGAAATTTTAAACCATTCGATCCAGGTTTCGCTGCCTAGCAGCATCGTCACCTAGGTCGTCTGAATAAAATCTCGTGGTGCACAACAAAGTTATCTTTTTCATTTAAAAATAAAGCCACAGCAGTTTTCATTCACTAAGCAATGAAAATAAAAGTATATATAGTATATCAGAGGTAATTATCTACCTTTAATTAATAGATTCCAAAGATCTCCACTGGAAATCACATGTACATGAAAAATATTGGAAGTAAATCATTATTTTAACAACTAACATTTTGGTAAATATTATTAAAAATTATATATCAGCTATGACCATCGACCCAGTTCGTTATGATACGTGAAGTTAGATCTCATTCGTCAATATACGAGTAAAATACACAGAATAAGAATAGACGGGGATAGAGAGGAAGTAAAGCGAAGGAAACGATACAAGTAGGCGTAAATATTATTAATAACGACCAAGGTTCTGAAATGAGTTGATATGTATCGACCGTCTATGCTCAACCTTAGGAAAGCCAATAATTTGACAGGTTTGGGTGAGACACCGTAATAACTGACCAAGAAAGGAAACTAAAGCTTACTGAGTCTTACGGGTGGAGCTGGCTCGACGTCGAAACGAGGTCTGGCACTGGTCCACCGCGCGCGTATCTCCTCGCTTCGCACCGTTCGTTCCCAGACCGTATGCGGCTTCAAGTTCCTTCCTTAACCACGCTCTCCTGTCTTACACGTATGTTGCACGGCTCGCCTATCCCTAGGCACGGAGTTATACGGAGTGTGGAATTCAAAACCGCAAATTCAGGTAATGGTATCGCTCATTTCTTTATGTCACCTGTGTTTTCCCAGCAAAACGTCCACGAGGCAGTATTCTCAAATATTAAACAAACCATTATTAGGTCCGCTCTGAATTCTTCAAATAAGTAAATACCATTAGATCTTCATCCATACAAAAAAATGAACTTCTTATTGTTAAAAATATTTGAAGGGTCATCTAGAGATATTAGTAAATGCTTTTAGGTATTTCCAAAAACAATTCCTATGTAAATGAAGGGTTGAGTGTAAGACTGACAGGTAAAAAAACAGCAGGCATGAAATAAAATCCACAGCGATTATTTAATAAAACAGAATATATTGAACTAAACTCAAGAAATTATAAAATGCAATTATTCAGAATTATCTGTGGTAACGTTAAATACTGAAGAATAAATGAGGTTTGCAACACGGATGAACACACGATACAAACATGGAAACTTAATTATATTTCGCACCCATTAATAAGCATTAGTCTCTAAATTCATCAAAAACCTACCTTAACTTGTAGACTACCATTAATAATATATACTTTAACGGTTCCGACGCGAACAAATAAAAAAATAAGCCTACGAGATATATAAAATTCATTAAAGAGATACACATACCGTTTGCGTAAGCAAAACAGTGGAACGTTTGAGGGATAACGGGAGGATATATTTGTTTTTTTTTAATGTCCTTTAGAGAGAAAAATGAAGAGATAACATGGAACATATATAACTTTACCTCTTCATACCATTAATTCCTCGCAGCAAAATTGAATGTAGATACAATTCTAGGAATTCAAGGATACGAAATTCCCGCTGTAACAAACGAAATAATAGTGTTATGCCAAAATACGAATACCTACTAGAAATGTAAACCGGTATGTATTTATACAGGGAAAAAACGTAAAATAGGAAATAGGAAGGAATTTATACGCTTCTAACTAATCGAATAGTATAGCACACCGTTAAATGATGTATTTTACAAACCTATTATTAAATTAAAACAATGAAAACAATTTTTAGAATAAAACTATATGATAACTATTCTAATTTGAGATAATAAAATATGGTCCACCCTTAGGCCGTGCCGCAACATTTTGTAAAGACTTCGTCAATTAAAGTGGTAAACTGCTGAAAACTGTAGTTAAAATCGTAAAAAAATAATTTCATATTTTAAATCCTCTTACAGCTGCCAATTGTAGCGTGCCTTTCACGCGCCGATAAAATAATATTTCCAGATCATTATATTTTTGACCTTTTCACGTCTGTGCTTGTGATTTCCCATATGACGATACAAGTTGCGATATCTTAATAGAAAAACACTTTCGGAGAAGTGGAAGGCTAACAAGTGAACGCTTTCATTGTGTGCCATATGTTAACGAAACTATTTCCCAAAAACCTTTCAAATAAACCAGGAAAATATACGCGATGAATATATGATCACAAAAAAACATTCACCAAACATTCGCGGATGAATTCTCATTTTTTTGACTTAGGGATTTATCGTACGTTGTCACACGGGAAAATATACAACTGCTGGAGTTAATCCACTGGCAGAACATCACTGTGAAACAAAATCACCGAAACAAAAGTAACGCTGAAGCGGCTACGTGATATAGACGTAAAACGGTTAGGAGAACAAAAGGACGGATGATTAAAAAGCAGAGCTTGGCGAGAGTACAAAAGCGACACGAGAGGCACTTGCCGTGAACTCGTATCTCCTTTTTATGAAGTTCATTTTTCAAAGCTTTGAGTAAGCACTTGCACGGTAAGACAGAAAAAGTCCAAGCGGCCACCAAAAAAAGAAAACAAGCATCTGTTAATTCCTGAAATTTAATTGGTATTAATTACATAATCCCCAAGAAATACGTTATCTAAATTTAAAAAAATCAACGTAAAATTGATTTACGTAACTTTAATAGCGCAAGTACATTCGTCACTTATTTTAACCGCATTTTAGGCAAAAACGGATATAGATATTAAAGTAAATTTGAATATTTCCAACAGTGAAAGAAGGAATTACAAAGAATAGGGAATTTACGAAGGGAGCGATATATTAACATAAAGAGAATATCAGTGAAGTTTCTGAATGTATGGGCTGAAACCTTGGCCATTGGATAATGAAGATGAGCTTAGATTGTCGATTTTTTAAAGTGGATATGAGTACGATGGGGAATGCAACATGGATGGTAATGGATGGATTGACAGATAGAGAAGGCAATGGAAGACGTTTCAGGCATGGTGAAAGTAAGCTGTGAGGGAAAGTTTGAAGAGGTTGGACATGTGGTTGGAATAGAAATTAAAAGGTAATGACCCTGTGAAACGTTACGGCCTTTTGAGATGGGAGAATAATAGGCATGTGAGATTGGAGGAGGATAGAAATAGGCATGTTAGATGGCAAGAATGGACGTAATAATTACGTGAAACTGTTGAATGACCAAATGTAATTCCAAAGGTGTTTATTGTGTCCAGAGCTTTAGAACTTTGGGTCCTTTAGAACAGGGTCCTTTAGAAGAGTACGTCATAGTAGTTTTCGGGGCCACACGAAACTTACTCCGGTAGGTGGAATATCTAATAATTGTAAGTACCTAAGCACCTTCAAAGGTCAAGTTTCAAGCTTAAAAGAATCTTAAGGCCTACTTTTTTTACTGGATAACCTCGATATGGCAGTTAATATGACCCCTTGAATAATTACGGGACTCCGGAATGAAGTCATCAATCTCATACAGAATTAAAAATTGGAGGTATGACTTCGTCACTCAGTAAGAATATTTCGATATCGTTGACCATGAAACATCAATTTTTTGCCAATTTTTCGGAACGAAAGACAATATTAGCATCTCATCTATATTAAAAATATTTCCATCAAACGCGACATGCAAGCCTTTTAATTTTGTTCATAACGGTGAAGCTTTTCCATGGCAAATACATATTTTCAACCCTGATAAACTTCCGTAGTCCATAATTTAACAGCTTCCTTATAAGCGTAATTACTCAGGCGGAAGGTCCTCTACATTATGTATACCCTTTTAAGTGCTCAAGAGAGATGCATAGTCGTTAAAAACTGGCACTTATTCCTTCGATTATTTTAATTATTTTGCGGACATTATTTAAAATCCAAAATTCATCTCAACAATCATAAAAATGAGGCCAATATAATTTGTAAATATTCATTACAGTATTCCTAATTCTGTTTAAGCACACTGCAAGCGCTTCGCGTAAATCACGTAAATCGCTAGTAAATAATAGCTACTATATTTAAAAAAGTCATTAAAATAAATTTTAAACAATAATTTCAATCTTTGCTCACCAAAATTTCAAGGCAGTAGGGAAAAAACAAACCGAGATTTATTTTTCATAGTAGTACGTTAAATAAATTAAAATGTCCTACAAGAGAAAGAATGTCTACAGAAAAGAAAGTGAAAACAAAGTTATTAAAATAATAACGAAATTTAAAAAAAAATCCCTTTTATGATGTTTCAATATACGTGCATGCGAATGAGTTCCACTTAACTTGTCATTTTAGCTGGAAATATGAATGAATTCAACTGATTCCGCGAGAGATTCATGTATTTTATTTATTAGTTTCCAGGAATTTAGAAAAAAATTATTTCCTGGATTCCATAGATTTTTCTTTGCTTAACTTAATATTTCCTACTTCAATTCCATTTCTATCCCATAGCTATTACGGATTATCATGACACTGTAAGTAAGCAAGCAAAATTTGCATGATAAACTGTCATTGTTAGACGGAATAAGTTCGATGAGCTCCTTACTCATTGTTTTATATTACGACTACGCACCAATCCGTTTACATAAGAATTAGAAAATTAATACTACATTATTAAAAAGGGGCAATTCTATTCTACACGTGACAAAGTGGTCAATTTATACTTTTATAACTGATGTGTTTTAGACGAAGGCGGGCTTAGAGGAAAGGGCATCAAAAGAAGTTTTGTGTGACGTAAATAAGCTTACAGAGGGAAAAATGATGAGTTAATTGAAGTAGAGACATTTTTGCAGGGAAGAAGAATAGTTTGTTGTAACCCAGGTCTTTACGATAGTTAGTACCTACAGTGTTGGGCTCGGCTTAGAAGTGTAGCAATGGTCAGGCCCAGTGTCCTTTGAAAACCTACCTTAGCCGGTACGATTAATGGTAATCCACCTGTAAGGGTAGGTTTCTGACGATCACACGACCTCAACCCTACAACAACCCTTTCTTCATTTCCGTATAGGTATTATCTGCCACATTCTTTCATTCTATCCTATACGCCTAATATTTTCCTCCCTCTACCTCGCTTTTTAACATTCTCTCCTCAATCACTATCTTCAACAAACAATTTCCACGAAATACACCCTACATATACTTTTCCTACCTTCTCTGGATATCTCCCAATGGCATTCTCCCCTCCCCTACCATACGCAAAAATTCTTCGTTCGTTTTCCTTAGTGTCCACTTCACCTTTTCCATCCTTCTACATACCCACATCGTAAACTACCATTAATATTAATAACATGTATTTGGTTATATAGAAATAAACGAACATAAGTGTCTTTCGTTAAAAAATGAATGACCAATTGAAATGCATCACCACCATTGAATGGGTTAGCCACGAATACACAAATGATGTTCTATATAATGGTAATATGGGTTGAAGTAGAAATAAATTGGCTAACTTGTTATTTTGGTCAGTAACGCCAACTTCAACAATCCTTGCAAGAGTGTGTCCGGAGGTCATTCATATTCTCTCTCCTTTCCCACAAGAACTATCGAGAAAAAAATGATAAAATTCTTTCCATTTACCAGAAATGAAGCTTGAGTTTCCTCATGCACCATGTCATTACCAGTCACCATTGTTCGGCAACTAAGCAAATCGCTCTCCTTCGACATTGATAATTGTTAGAGACAGAGAGACTCAAACGACGTATTAAAAAAAACAATGAGTTAATATTTGGGGTACTTTCGGCAGAACGGTCACGTTTGACCACGCATTGTCTTCGGGAGCATGGTTGTCCATGTTCGCCGAGGTTACCAAACTCAGTAACACAATTTTAACAGAATGCCTTTAGTAGCTCTTTTAACTACTAAGGGGAGTTGGAAATAAAAATTGATTTACTGTTGCTCCTTTGGATAATAATGCGATGTGGTCCGTTTCGCAGCACTACGGTTGTTAAAAGTATGATTTACCACTCATGTAGCTTACACCAGTTATCTAAATTGTGATACCCTCCTTAAAAATATAAAGAATAGCTGCTGCACTCTCCTTCTGGCTGCTGGCTTATGCTTGCGGAGTGAAAAATTCAAGTCACGACATTCTAGCTGCTGCAGTACGACCTCGCTTCCAAGTACACGGTCGTGAAACACTCATTAACAAGGGGAGCTCCGCTTGTCCCAATCTAATACGACAATATTCCATGCTTCGTTTCGTCCAACTTTGAGCGTTAATAATCCTGTTCCTTTATGACAACATTTCCATAACTTTATTTTCTACAGTGCACAATATCGGAATTCCTGTGAATAATATATTTTTTTTATATATTAAAATTATACTTTCTCTTTAAATCCATTTCATTATTAGATTTTCATTTACGCTAACAAAGAAATAAGTTAACGAATTTTCGAAGAAATAACCCAAATTTCTTAGAAAGTAAACGTTATAAGAATGCTTTTAATAGTTATATATTCCCATATTTTGCATCTGTAACTTCCCTGGTATAAGACATCGTACTTGACTCTACCGTGTGGAGCTCCTTCATGATTACACTTAGATAAATAAATTGCAATGTTCCACAAAAAACAACACTGTTTATTCACGACCGGTTTCATTACATAGTAAGATCATCAGATGAGAAATGTACGGAAATCAGAGAATATATAACCATTCCTGGTGGGGGTGTAATGGGTTGTTGAGAGGGGAAGGGACCCAACCCGCTCTCCTCCTATCCCATCCCGTCCCTTACTTCCCCTCTCACCCACCCATTGCACCCTCACCAGGAATGGTTATATATTCTGTGACTTCTGGACATATCTCACCTGATGACGTCCCAATATAATGAAAGCGGTTGTGAATAAGTGTTGTTTTTGTGGAACATTTCAATTTATTTATCTAAGTGTTCCCTAGTATAATACACTTTTAAAATAAACAATAGCCACAGGTTTTAGTGCTAAATATTCCTATCGTTCCTCTATTAAAGTTCAAGGAATGCACATGCACAGCTATTACTCCTTAAATCATTTCGTCATGAATAGACTACCTATTTGTAACGACTCAATTTCTGGGGTTTCTGGACTTCCGAAAAAAAATTTACACATACTGCTTCCAAATCGTACATCTCCACGATTCACGAGTCTATAAATAGCATCTTTTGAGAAAAACGTCTTTCAATAGATTAAACCGGTGGAAAATGAGCAATTTAAACTTAAAAAATACTATCATGAGATATTTTGATGGGAAATTAGATCAAAATAAGAGAAAATTT
>LYUA01000408.1:565980-579225 GCA_002093875.1 Calopteryx splendens
TTGGGTTTGGGGTGGGGAGCGAAGAAAAAGTTGAATTTTCACTGAGGAGAAAGAGGGCTTTCTGCCGGACGTTCCAACCATGCCTAGCCGCCAACAGCAGTTTTCGGCGACACAGTCCTATATCCTCCCGATGTCAGATGGTGCTGCCATCCCTCTCTCCCTCCCTCTTCCCAAAAAGAAGCTGCACCTCATGGAAAAAATATGTATACCACACCGTTTCATAGCAGTACACCAGCGCAATCCCCGTAAAAAAAGACAGGCCTAGATCGGAAAGTAAATAAAATAGCGAAGAAAAACTAGAAGACCGCAGAAATACGAACGGACCGCAATTAGTTAGCCAATGGAAGTTTACTTTCATTCAGCCGCCAAAAATCTGGAGAACTTTGCAGCTGGAAATCAGTTTATAGGGCACTTTCTGTCACGGCATTCCCCGTTATTTTGATATTCCGTCAAGTTACAAAATCTTCCTTCTTCCCTGAGGTAAACATTCAACATATTACTTGCAATTACGTTCACATTGACTTTAAAATTTCCTTTAGAACCTAATTTATATTGTCAATCTTTTAGTAAATTTGTGTAGCAAGTAGGCAATTAATCTATTGATCGGTTTGATCTTTGTTTAACAATGAATATTTCCCTAGTTGTTAAACTTTATTTGCTTTATGACCGCACTATGATATTTTTGGGAGGAAGCTATTGGATGCTGTTTTTCCTTTATAGAGGATATGTTTAATAGTAAATACCCCATTCTTATGTTCAAATATATTAATGAATTAATTATGCTCTTGTAGTCAGCACTTGTACAGAATTATATATTGAACATAAGCAATAATAAAAATGAACACCACAAGACAAAAATGACCTCAAAAATCTCACACCAGCTGAGCCAAAATATTAAGCATTAATTTTTTGGAAGAATAAAGAAAAGAACGTCCCAACTAAGACTAGAAGATTAATTTAATGAATGACTTACAGATTTATGATCATTCCTGACATTTCCACGGAAATAATATTGTTATATGAACAAGTAACTCCAAAAAACAAGTAATTCATTATTCATAAAATACTTATTTAAGATCTTGATTCGGACGGTCCAAAATTATTGAAGACTGAAGATCTACTAGTGCCGGTGCGATGCTGAGGATCTTCCACAGCTTACGTAAAAATATAACATTTAGGTATTCTCATCTCTTTAGCAGATAAATAAAAACTTTATTTTTTAAGATTTTCACAAGGAATAGTAAAACAAACAAAAGAGGAGTATTAAGATCTTCCAGGGAATCTATCCTATCGGTTGGCAAGAAACCCAGTATGACCTTCATCTTCAGACGCACTCCGTGGAATCCTTACCTCCCAATGATTAAGCATTTTTAAATTTTATGCTCATCCAAATATTTTATCGAATGCAAATATTGAATAAATGCTTCAACTCGTGAAGAAGGAAACGTTTTTAAGTGCATAATTTGTATCCATGCAACGAACTCAAAAATTAAATTGAAATAACTCTACGGAAGGTATTCCAAACTTTCCGTTTTCATTTGACTCAATACAGAGTTAAATCGACGCGTATACACTGAAGCCTCATACACAATAAAACACCACTTCCATCCACCAATGCGTTTAGTAATTACCTATCTATTTGAAATTGTAGTGACCAAAGAGGTCCCCAGTTGCCGAACAGAAACATATGACAATATTACTCATTGTACTATAAGTATCATTTGCGAGTTCAAGTAATATGATCTTTTTCACTAGCATCGTATCCCAATGAAACATCATGAAAATTGTTTATTCGTTAATACGAATGTAAAACTCGGCACTTTCACTCAAATACCTATGTAATATATCAGAAATGGATAAAGACAAATCATTAGAAAGCGAAGTTAATAATATTACAAAAGATAGGAATCCTAATTAAACTCTAAGGTAGGAGGTTTTTAAGGTTTAATTAAACTTTAAGGTAGGACGGGACGGTCCACTTATTTGGTTAGTATTCTAGATGAAAATAGATCAGGATCGTCAAAATGTAAGGAGAATATTTGCCGTGTCAAAATGGTTATATATAAACATGGTAGAAAGTGTATGGCCTGGATCTTGAGTAATGGCGCAACGATAATATTTTCAAGAAGTATGCATGGGACGTAAATTGGCTCCTACACTTGGTATTCAACGAGAGAAGATGAGCGTAATTTGGAGACTTTTGGGATGTGAGCATGGAAATTGATGGATAAAATAGAGAAGTGCTAAGTAGTAGAAGAAGCTAAATGGAGAAGCGCCAGGCCCGACTGGAAAAGAGAGAACGCTTGGGAACACACTAAAAGAGGATAGAAGGGGATCGGTTGATCTAAATTGTACTAGAAGAGAGAATGGTGTGAATCCGAGAATAATTTGGAAAATACGGAAACAGATGTTTAACGGCATTAACGTTTAAGGGAAGTACTGGACGAATAGATGAATTTGAGGGTGATGATCTATTTAGTTTTATACAAAGATTGTTAATGTTGAGCAGTACTTCACAAATGCTGAATTCTGAAGAACATCACGAATTTGTATTGTAGTTCATTTGGTCCGCCAAAAACCTCCCTCTGCCCAGTAGTCTACAGGTTTCACTAATTGCTTTTCTTGCTTTTAAACAGACATCCAGGCATTAACTGTTGATTTTAGTTTATTTCATTAAGAGCAATATCTAGAAAAAGCAAAAAACAATTAAATATTTATTAAATAAATTCTAACGCAATACTTGATTAAAAATTCTTTTTGAACTTCTCTCTAATCAGTTTTCTTTGTTGATATAATAAAACCTTTCAGACACCAAACGTGAACAAAATACACAAAAACAAATATAAAATGTTTAATGAATTGGAATCTGAAGTCGATCCTTGTAACAAAGCGGATCTTTCATTAGAGAGGCGAGGGCTGCGCTCCCCCACGACGAGACGAGTTATTCAAAGTTCCTGTTACGTTGGCCCCAATTTCACGACGGCGTCTCCATTTGTTTCATTTTCGAAGCATGTTCAAGCCAACAAGAGAGTATCCAAACGGACGAAAAAAAGTCCAAGTAGAGATTACTACGAAAATAACCGAGTAAATCTCAATGCGTGTTTTGTAAACGCTAAGTCAAAGAATAAACGAATTCCGATTTCACAGACTCGCAGGCCGGTCCATGAGAATAATTAATTAAATCCCTTAGTTACTTATTCACTTAGCTTCATCCCTTATAGGAGGGTAGGTAAGGAAGTAACACAGAGGGTTAATGGAGAAGCCAATAAGAAGAAGCAATTCAGTATCGTGGAGATGAACGGATGTGCTCGCGACAGAGAAGAATGAAATACGAGACAGAAAGCCGCAAGACTGCTTCCGTGTACGCCCGCAAGGTAGGGTGAAGCTTTTAAAGCTGTCCTCAGCAGAGAAAGATAAGCAAATTTAACGTCAGGGAATAACTCCTCTCGAGGGTAAAAGTTTCAGATGTGGCTCAGAATCCCAGAATGAGCCAATACTGGAATATTTTACCAAAACTTTAACTGGAGGAAAATTGTTAGCAAAAGAAATGTTAATAATTTCGCCCATTTTAATTTCCCACGAGTAAATGTTTTACAGTTTTACATTTGCCCAAAATCCTTAAAATGTATCACAATTTACACACACAAGAGAATAACTTTGAATTTTACCGATTGATTCATTTAGCCTGAACTCTGTTGTACCAAATATACGGTAATATCAAGTGTAGATTTTATTGAATACTTTGGTTTCAGATTTAATCAAGACTTCAGATTTGATCAAGATCTTAAAGATTTAATCAAGATCTCTTGGGGGAAAACGCGATTTGAATTCGGCTTAGTATTCGGAAAAGCTAGCGGAAAATTAGTATTTATTAAATGGGTACTAGGAAAAAGCAACGAGAGCGTATTAGAGCGATGTTACGTTTCTCCAGTTAAGCCTCACTTAGAATGTTTCTAGCGCATGGGATCCTCAAAAGTTGGTTTGATTGCCGAATTTGACACGCATTCAACAAAAATGCGGCTGGATTCGTTAAACTATGTCATGATAAATTTAGCATTTTTATAATGGTATTATTGTGGGCGTGGTTCTCCGGTGGGTAGAGCGCTAAGCTACCAACCGGATGGCCCGGGTTCGATTTCGGGTGACCCTCAGCTTCACCAAAGCTGTGTAATTTTACGGGTACCTGCCATATTTTCCTACGAAGCTGCAGACGGAACAAGGAAAAGAACTGGCCCCCCTACCCTGATGTAGGAATTTCACATGCCAGTTAAGCTTAGTATTAACTCAGCACTAACCTCGCCTCCCATACCAAACTTCTGGTGCTGGATTATTAGAATAACTTGGCTGAGAATCGCTGACCAACAAATTGAAGGCTATATCTCTTTCTAAAATTTTTAGAAACTGGTCTATATTATGCCAAGTTTAATAAGGTATTACCAACCCTGTTGTACTATGGTAGGAGATTTCACGAAAATAAGATCAGAGAAATGAACTCTAGAATGGATAGGTTTAAATGTAATATTTTTAAATTAAATAAAGGATCCGAAAAATTTCCAAAGATATAGCTATATAACTATATGTTATCCTAAATACCCTGGTTCCTATTCCCAATTTTATCTTATTTAGTTGCAGCCCCTACTAGCAGCTCGTCTCTTAAGCGTAGACTAGTAATTTATTCTTTGATAGTTTTTTCATTTAAAGCTGTTGGTACGGTGTATTCCATTCGCTTGAATTGTACAACCTCTCCCGTTTGTCACCAACGTATAATTCTGACTGTGACTGTCTGGTATGCTACACACCTTAGTGGTGGCTTTCAGAGTTCAGGTAGATGAATAAAATAAGGGCCTCTATTTTTAGTTTTTTTTAATAAACGACCCAGCAGAGATATTTAATCATCTTCTTCAAATATTAGACGCTGAAAAAAAATAAACGCTAACCAAAGAAGTTTAGATTATTATTAAGTTGATTTGTTAATTATCACCATCACTGTTAGTAACGATATAATGCAGCTTTTATATTAGTTAGAAAACCTACATGTGAATTCATTTTTCTTCACCTACACGAATGCATAAGTTTTATGTATCTAAAAAGAGACCTTCGTTGCTAGTCACTGTTGTTCAATTTTCCTCCTAATAATCCCTCGGCATGCTATACTGTCTCAAAATTTACCCCAGGTACTAATAAATTCTTTTCATCAGTTTTTTTCCGACTCTGAATGGACAATTATTATTAGTCACCCCAACTGATCTTAATTTTCTAGATAGCTATTTCTAATTTCGAAGCTACCAGTTCGGAAGGGAAATGTCTAGTCATCTTGTAGAAGGGCTCCACGACTTTCGCACTTCTGTTAATCCGACACACGTTTTCATCCTAAATGATCCCGATTCACTAATAACAAAATTCCTTAATTATTGATTGATTTTTACCTTTTGTAATGCCATTTTCTCGCAGGTTATGTTCCTTTTTTTACCACATCTATAAGTTGTACTTAAAGTTAATAAGGCTCCCATTTCTCATCAAGGCCCTCATCTCTCAGTTACAGGTACACCGTGGGCAAAATACGTCGTTCAATATTTCTCTACCGTGAACTCTTCTTCAGTCTACATTTTTCAACGTAGACGTTAAATATAACCTGCAACAATGTTCATTCTTCACAGATGACCTCATTTACCTATAGTCATCTCCTCTTTACGTATACAATAAAATTGTTGTCTTTTTATCAACAAGTTTAGCTCACCAAAATATCCGTCAGAAGAGGGAACACTTTCCAGTCGACGTTACCAAATGCTTACGTAAATGCACGAATATAATGAATGCCTTCCGGTCCCCCATTCTCTTTTTGATAATAAATATTAGACATAAAACAGCTTCCCTCTTGTTCTTCCTTAGTCTAAATCAAATGTTTGACACGCAGATAGTCAAGTATTTGCATACAAGGCAATGTTCGGAAATGTTTCAAATTTATCTGATTTAATCTCAAATTTTTAGTTAGTAGGAATAATTCCAAGATGATTTATCACGGGAGGGACACAAGGGAATTTTATTCACTTCTATTTTCAATATAATTTGCCTCAATTACACAAAATATTAATCCAAAATTCCTTTGCATACCCCACTGGATAATTGCACGGTACGTATGGGCACCTATTTAAGGTAGTATCATATAAAGAGGTTGTTATTTGCAAATATAAAAGCCAAAATCGTCATGGATTCTAATAGAACAAGCATTAGCGGGGAAAATTATTTCGGCCAAATTTTGTACTGCATACCTATAAACCAATTTCTTACATGCATGCCAATGTATACACAAATACAATTTTAAATTATAAGTATACATTCCTCATTTCAATTACGAATAGCTTGCTAGTAAGCAATTACCAGCCTCTCCGTAGTTCGCGGGTTTGTATTCGCTTCCTTCATTGACGTTTTGTTTGGATTTCATTGTTTTTCTTTGATTAACGGGACGAACGGTGCGTCATAGCAAATGCAATTCAATTACCAAATAAATATAGTTTTGAGCTAATATCACGATAAATAACACTATCATGTCACCGCTACCAGGGGTTTAACTAGGAATGGAAGCTATTGTGTGAACACATTTGAATCAAATCATCCCGAAAAATCAATGACGGAAAAGACTCGGTAGAATTCTCTTCGCTAGTTTTTTCTAATTGTTGAATACTGAGATTGAATTAATTGATTTGGTAGACAAATTTCATAAAATATCGCACATTTTTCAGCCGAAGCATACATGACTTGCAAGTATGACTTGACTTGTGTGTGAAACCGGTGTCAGACAAATTCTTTATTCTTTATGTAACCTGGTAGGCGAACCATCACTGTTATATACTCATGCCTGATGAGGGATTTTAAACCGCGATCCAAAATAGCTCGGTTGTCAAATGCCATACCAAAATGAATTCACCTCTGCATTTTAAATAGGTATTGATACACTATTAACAACTAAGTACGGTGACAAGGAATTCGGTTGAAAGAAAGAAATTTATTCATTGTATTGAGGAAGAAAACATTTTGAAATAAACAGTATATTTTTCTTATAAAAAGAAATCAATATTTTCTCGTTCTTAAATATGCTTAACCCAAGCTTCAATTGCAGTCCACCAATCAAGGGAATGAAGTTGAGAGAATTTGCTGGAAGAGAGGTGAAGTTTAAACACAGAACTAATAATATGCCAAAAACGATGACAATTATATTACTACTCGCATTTATTTGAAATACAGAATAAGTGGAAATGATGTGGCAATGCCACTATATGTACATAGGAAAAGTATGGCAATGCATATGCGTCAATAATGAAAATCCATAATATTCATTTTTATATGATTGTAAAACAAACCGAATGCTTTAACTTTTTTACCTGAAGATACCGTACAACAGTGAAACACACATTACCGGCAGTAAAAACATTTTTGCGGAATAGTACGTTTTATAATTATTTAAACATTAATATTGCGAACTTCGACGAAGTGCAGACGGAAACAGTGAATTTTAAAATCTATATTCCCTTACTTTTGGAGAATTCCAAAGACGGCAGTAAAGGTGAATGCAGGGCGTGATGAGTGGCAATGCATTGTTGAAGAATGTGATAGAGGGTAGAATGTTGGGCAAGCGAGGGAGCGGGAGGAAGAGATTAGGCTTGCTGGATGGAATTAAGATTTGAAGAAAGTATGCGGAAATGAAGAAAGGGTTATTGTAGAGGGTGTCCATTAGAAACCTACCTTAACCAGTAGATTACCATTTGAAAAATATTCCCAGACATATTTTTTCACTCCGGACCAGTATTGTGACCCGAGTGGCCATGGTATGCCAGTTTATTCGACCTACTCCTTCCTTCCTCTGATCCACAATGTTCGACTTAAATGTGATCAGCATTTAAAGTACAATGGTTTTGGATTAGTCCCAGATAGCATTCTGAATCATAATTACATGCTGCGAGCCAGTGAATCGAAGTAATTAGGTATACAAAAAATATTAATTAGATAAATATTAAAACGCTGGAATTTCTCTACTTTTGAATATGACGCCATAGGGTTTGGATTCCATTTGGTATAATTCAGCCCATTCGGTATGATTCAAAGTTTCTAAAATTATTTTTATAATATTTATATATTTTATAAACGTCAAAACATTTCAAGTATTCTAAAACCTTCCATCTTCAAATAACGACGGTTAAAAACTAAATAAGGACACCAATGTTGTTTTAATTTCTATAACCATGAAAAAAAAATATTTTTAAAATAAATTTTCATTGAACTCCTTAGCACTATCCAATATTTATAATATAACGCACTTTTAACCACGCAGAAGAGGTTTTGACGGTCCAATCAGAATCCCAATTCTTATTTTTTCCTCCAGTTCCTTTTCACATTCCCACTCTTTAGTTATCTGATAGAAGATAGGTACATACATACCTTCAGCTTTACAGCTATGGGAAAAGGAAAATTCTCTCATACCTACTAAAGTAAGTTCTTAAATGATATAAATATAACTCCTAGACTCATAATTAGCATTCTTGTATAAAATTTTGGATTTCATTACACAGATCCGATCCGATCCCGATCCACAATCCGATTAGTTTTTAATACAGAGTGGTTAATTAGGGGAACTCATCTGTCTTACCCAGACTCCCGATAAGAAGATAAAAGAAAAGCTGGCAATGAAAGCTATCACCCGTAATTATACTTTTTGAATCTCCAAAAACGATGCCTCAGTTTATCTACATTGCTTCTTTACTTAATGGCTATTTTTAACATTCCATGTGACCGTCCTTCTGTATACGATCAAAAATGCTAAAACATGCCCTCTCCTTTTGATTGTTTTTATTTATCTACGCTTTCTCGTATTTTGAAATTATCGGAGCAACATAATTTCCATTAAATCACGGATCACATTCTTCAAAACAACCAGTTCCCTCCTTTTCATTGAAGATTTATTTTATCCTTAAGCACCAAAACACTCGCCAACGAGTGCAAAATATACCTACGCTTTTTCCATCAGTGACAAAAAAATCACTAGATCCTTGTCTAATTTATTTGACGTGGGAATGTATTTAAATCAGACAGACCGTTTGCAGATAAAACTTCTATTAATTAATTATTCTATCTGCTGCAAAAAAATAATCTAACTCTTAACTGGAAGGACCGATCTAGCAGTCAAGATCTTTGACGGCAATATCTCTTAATGGGTAATAGTTTCATTTGGTGTCCCAATTTGGTATGTTCTTCTCGCAGAGTTTATCCCCATTTATACACTCGACCGTACAAAAATCATTGATATAAAGAGTAGGTAAGTACTGAAGACATGGTATTTAATTTCTGGAAATGAAAATAGAAAATCGAATCAAAAATAATATTTTCGTGTTTTCTAGCGGAGAAATATCAAATTATCCAAAGCTTGTAGATACGAGTACCTTATCTTATGCGATCTTAACTACATGGTAAAATTCTCATAGCGACTGATTCCAGCACACATTTTACCACTGCTTTTTATAGGCCTATTTCCCATTCTAATGAGAGGAGAGCTTAACTTTGCTATTGAAACCATTGAAACTTTTGGTTCACATGTTTCAGGCGAACATACATGCATGTACAAAACAATTCTACTTTATTTATAACATAATATTACATTTATAAACTAAATTAAATTCCAGTGCAAGTTGATCCTCTTCAGTTTACTTTGGATAAAAGAAGATGTAAACGTATAACTACATTACTAATTAACCTATAATGGTTAAAAACTTCCTTCAGGAAAAAAATTCAAAATTGCCCATTTATTAAATTGTCTTTCAATGTCACATTTCTTCCTACCTATCTGCTGGATCTGTTTCCCTCTTAAAAACTTCCATTGGAAATCGAACTAAAACTAATCCGGACAAATTTGATCAACCAGAAAATGATAAAATCACTTGGCATCGAATATATAATCATTGGAATGATACCACTTTGTTAACATTAAGTACCTACTAATTTGAGGTTTTATAAAAGTCTATATCTTCTTAAAATTTTTGTAAACGTAGCCACGCCACGAAGAGTTTGGTGAAAGAGACAAATACGAAATCGGATAAAAATAGTCAGATAAACATAATAGTAGGGAAAAAACATATTGAAGGGTAGAGCAAACAGCTTTTTTCATAAAGCAACTCAATAATTCTTTCAAAGGACAAAATTTATGACCCCGGTTGCTCATAAATTAACCACTCGAGGAGAAGGAAGCGGGTCACAGTCCATTAACCATTAAGATATGTACAAACTAATATATGAATGCATTCCAAACAGCCATCTCTTTGGGCTGGGTATACTCGGGGGATACACTCTGAACCGGAAACAAAATAGCAACAAAAGTATCAGTTATTTTTTTCTGAATTAATTTGTACCCTTTTCTGTCGAGGTCGACTCCGCTCTCCATTTCAAATGAGCCTCTGATAGGTACCTCCTAAACGCCAGAGTGGTGAACGCAACTGAGTTTGCAGCGCCGGAAGTGCAGGTGGACTGGAAGGGAAGTACAAAAAAACGCAAAGCAAATAGGCAGCTTTAAATTTACAAAAAAAAAGAAGTCGAGAAAAAAATAGAACGGATAACGGCGTTTGTGACTGAATGGACGTGTCTACTTTTACTGGGTTAGATAGACAGAACGAGGGCGAGCCGCTCAATGCTTTTACGTAGCTGGAGAAAAGTATAAATTGTTTCCCTGCACCTCCTCCTATCCCTCGATCCACCTCCCTCCCTCTCTCCTCTTCCCATCCGCACACACACACACACAAAAACACAACCTCACGCCATCCCCATCCTTTCGTTCGCTCTTGTGTTCCAAATTCCCGATCGCGGTCCGCGCGCCAAATAAGATTACATGGAACAGAGTAGGCCGTGGTCGACTACAATTCGAAAATTTCGGGGACGAGAGATGGGACGCAGAGGGGTTGGCTGAAACGATAGGTGGGGAGGAGTGGGAGGGGTCGGGAGAGCGATTGAAACAAAAGGTTAAAAAGAAATACGCGGCCTGAAAACGTGAAATTCGGAACAAGGGGTAAGGTAGGGAACACCGAGACGAGACACCGATGACTCCGCCCGGGAATGCAGTTAAATATTCGAACACTATGTGTCTCGCCATTTAATTGTGATTACTTACCCCGGCTATGCAATCTCTCCGTGCAGGAAGGAAAATTGCTAGTCAGAATGCGCCTTTTTAAAATGGGCGAATTCCGCGAGGAATTGCGTATGAAAGGACGATCAGGATCGACGCATAGTTAAAAGTGATGGAAGCCAATAAAATTAAATTTCGCCGGTGATGAATATTGAGTGAGCCATTTTGAAGGATAGAATAATGGGCTTTATTAAAAGGATGGCATGGTAGTATATTTGGGGGCGTAATTTTGATGGGCAATTCCTGCACCGTGTAGGCTACGCGTTCGATACATTTACAGAGGAAATGAAATCTCAGGAATCAATACTGCCTATTTTTGGTCAACCTAAAAGGCATATGCTATGAGGAGATGATGCATTTAATGCAAGATGAAAAATGAAACATTATAGCATTTAGTTTTTCAGGAATCCACGGCAAACTTCACCGAAATAGTTCCAAAATAGGGGTAGATTATTAAGTAGTATTTGAAATCGATTGAAAAAAGAAATACGGCCGGCATCACAAAAACCTGTAGGATTAAATTGGGGGTTCTGGAAAAAAACGTATTCTTTGATGAATTTAATGATCTTGCAGTCGATATAAAAAAGTTAGTATGTCTTTCATTTTTGGCAATTTCTTGTCGAGGGGAATGACGGTAACTGATTGTGGAGAAATTAGTGCAGATAAAAATGACTCACATAAAGTAGAACGCAAATAAAGATAAAGGCATAACTGGACATAGAAAAGTCAACACAATGCATGTGAGGTGGTTTAAGTGTACTCGTAAAGCTATACGGCAATGATTTAGATGGGAAACGAAGATAGGAGTTATGGAAGACAACTTAAAGCGAGAAGTATTGCACATCAAAGGTTACGAAGGACATTCTTTGAAACAATGTAAAAGAAAAACAGGAAGGTCCTAATCCATTTCCAGTAATGTTATCAGACAAGGATGCTCGCAGCATGGCCAACATTTTTTGTGATATGTAATAAAGACCCTTACCAGGAAAATACGACGATTATTCGCTTATAAAATCCTTCTAATGGCAAGTAAAAGCCAATTTTGGCTCGAGCCCTGCTAAGGAATTTCTCAATGAATGTGTCACAAAAAAACCTTAAAAAAGTTAACTGCAATAAAATAAAAAAAACAAATAGGTATACCTGTAACACACATACTATACTTTCGTTTCCTTTCCTTGCGATTAAAAAACTCAAGAGTGAACAATAAGATAAATATGTTATATCTTCTTCAACTACAGTAGTCTTTCCTATTCACATCAAACGCACACAGCATGGTAGAGGTACGCGTTTATTTCTCTGTGCCACTGGCGATTTCTCAAGCAGAACCGCTACTCGACAAATCACACACCCCGGGCGAAGCTGGGTACATTCAGAGTCACCCGGATTTTGAAGCGTGTTAACGCGGTCCCATTATTATATCGACTAGACTAACCTTTTATCAAAAAATATTATGGAAGTCACGTGCTTTGCTAGGAATGACCTCATCCTAGCGGGGGCTTTCACAGTACCATGTAGATCATCTACTTTGTAGAAGTAAACTTGCTCAAAAGATAATATACCTAACGGAAATTTATCGATGTCGCTGTTGCCATTATGACTTTAATTTTGAATGAATAGCAAAAAAATGAGACCACAAAATGTACGGTAAAAAATGCTTTGAATTTGTTCCGAGAAGTACTTTGCACAAAATTAATTAATTAATTTTAACTATTGCTAAAGTCGAGGGTCGATGAATAGAACAAAAATAAAAGAGCAGACCTGAATTCGCAAAGTATTTCCAAGTCTATCAGAAGATCAAAGAATATTTTAAAAAGTAAAAAAATAAAACTCGTGTGCTGATGAATAATATTTCGCATTACAAACGGAAGTAATACACCACAAAGAGTAAAATGGGGATTGATTTATAGTCACATAGGGAGCTGTTAGTTAGATTACACGTTCATGCAATCACAGGACCAGACGCATTTACCCTCGAAACCCTTCTTCCTTTTCAAACGTTTTCCGGGCTACATTTGGCACATATACGAACGAACTTTAGAATTTTTATGCAAAATCTGGGGGGGGGGGGGGATTTTCCCCCCCCC
>LYUA01000408.1:579246-591845 GCA_002093875.1 Calopteryx splendens
GGGGGGGGGGGGGAATTTACCCCCTCACATATACTTGCGCGTGCACTCACATACGGTCTGAACTTATTCACAAAACAACCGCCGACATTGGCTACACATAGAGAATTACCTCAGCTGTTACGCTAATTTTCGTTTCAAATGTAAATGTGTACTTCCACTGAATTTTAATAGATATTTTAAGGATTCCATATGAGCACTCGAAGGAGAGAAATAGGTAGGCCATGTAGAATATTTTAGATAAGGTTTTAGAGTATTTTACAACTTGGATAGGTAAAGGTAGCCTAGTAGGTAGAACGTTCGTGCACTGAGCCCGGGCTCCCTGGTTCAATTACTTCGCTGATGCATCTCAACACTTAAAAGTAAAGTCTTAGTAATTTCATGGGTAGGAGAAATTTCCGGGAAACCGCAGGCGAGGAATGGAATTGAACTTGTCCTTTTTACTCGGAACTTGTGAAGATCATAAGCTGCAGAGCTTATTAAGAGGTGAGCTCTACCCTTACCCAGCAAACCAACCTTGAAGTTGATGACCGGATTTGGATGAAGCTAGAAATCTCCATTATATCAAATAATTAACTCCCCAATTCATTAACTCCTTACAGAACTCACGCAGTAAAAATTCCAACGAAACTCACCAGATTTCAAGGATCTAAGGTCATTTATGAAGATGATAATCATGTGAATCATTAAAACCTTGCAATGGTGCAATATTATTAAAAAGATTACTATCTTCAATTAGATTTTTAGAAATGCGCAAAGTGCTATCTGATCTTTTTTATGTGTGTGGTAAAGTACTACGAGTAAAATAATCGTTATTTCTTTTTCGCTTTTCACAGCAGATACCTATGCATAAGTCATAATATTTTCAAACTTCAGAAAAAAATCAATTCAAGGGACATGCTGTTGGAAATTAATTAAACGTAGCATATATTTTAGACCATTTCAATAACAGGTATTGCTCCTATGCCTAAGTAAGCAAAAAGCTATGCGCAATCTTCCCCTCACATAGATAATTTTAACAAATTATGGTTATTCCCGAAATTTAAAACTCGGACCGGTTAATTAAAACCTCGTTTTACAGCAAAAAAGCTGAAGATAAACCTGTCCCTGTTTTATCAAACGAAAAACTGCAATAAACTAAAAAAAATTCTACTAACACCAAAAACTCCATTGCATAACAATTTACAGTTATTAAAATTTAAATTCGTACGTTTCTGTCTTTGCAGAAAACGTAAAAAGCGGAATATAATAATGACTTGATCACTATTTCTGAAACGTTCAAGTAATCTGTTTCTCAACTCTTAACCGGCTTCTCCTTCCAACACAAAAATAACTATCCTCGTCAAACAATGTTACACGTGATAATCTCTTCTGGCACCCATTACCCGACGGCAGTTAATGATCGCCAGCATCATTCCTTGGAAAAAATTGAAAGAAAAAGCGTTCGGGCGATCTTTAGGAGCTCATATTTAAGTTATTATGAAAATGACAATCTTTAAAACGTACCCCCTGCGCAGCTGCCACCCTTCCATCCAGTGGCGTCAATGATCCTTGAACGCAATGCTTCTTTAAGAGCACACCTCTATCGAACTACCAGATCATCCTTGAGCCTAGGCCGGACGATCGCCTGCGGAGATAGTCACTGAAAATTGAATGGTAGAGATGCCAGCATATTAACTCATTGTGAAAGACAGGTACAAGCCCTCCGCTCCCCCCCCGGCCATTGCGCCCCCTCCGACTGCACAAACTGGTTGAGCGCAAGAGATCCCTTACCCCGCTCCCCGGTGTTAAAGAAGAAGTTGCGAAAGAGTGGGAGAGAAGAGCGGGCGGGGAACGGAGGAGAGGGGTCGGGAATGGGACGAGGGGACTGGAAGGAGAGGGACACGATAGGGGATGGGAACACGTGCTGGTGGGGTGGACGCACAGAAGGGGAACCAAGAGGGGAAGTATAACTTCTTCCCCCCCCTCTCCGTCTCCCTCAGCATGTCTCACACTCGCCCCCTATTGCGTCATCGATCCCCCAACTAGTGGGCGCCCTCTAGTGGAGGGGGAGAAGGGGTACAGCCACCGCCCTCCGGAGCCTCCTCTCACGGCCCCTCCCCCTCCTTCACTCCCCCATCCTCCCTCCCACTACCCCCTCTGCCCCACCCTCTGCTACAACCTTTCCCACCCCCTCCCCCTGGACCCGCCTCCGACCAAGTGCCCGGCACTCCGCCCGGCTCGCTCCCAACCCTCCTCGCACGGTGGCGGACTTAGTGCGCTGCCAGAGTTATGCTGACGCGGAGGATGTGGATGAGACGAAAGGGGTGGAGGAGTGGAGGCGGAAAGCGGAAGGGTGGGCGGAGAGCGGGAAACGAAGAGGAGAAAATGAAGGAGGGAAAGATCGCGGGGCTGGCGAAAGAGTTCGAATGACAGCATCGTTCGGTTAAGTCCGGCGTACAAAATCGCGGGATTTATATGAACGAAGCGGTGTAATTTTCCAATCGCGGTGAGAATAGATAACTACCTCATTTGGATACTTCAACGCGCTACGTTAAAACAGAGGTTTCGACACGGTAGCGTCGTAATTATGTACACAGGGCATTGACGTAATGCTGGAGTGCTGCGTTCAGGAATGGGAATTGATTCAAACGTCATCATCAGGATCGCAATCCGTTGCATGCTTCTGTTGCTGACAGTGCTGAACTTGGTCCTTGAATATACTCTACAGCATTCAAACTGGGAAAACGAACAAGCTTGGCATCAATTTTTAACGCAGTCTCCATTTCCGGCGCTTCATGCTCTTTCATTAATAAAAAATGTGACAGAATAAAATTGGGTGCTTTCCCTGATCAATGTTTACCAGAGAATAGCTCATACAAGCTTAAAATCAATTTCATGTTGATGTAGTTTACACATGCAGATTATCTGATACATCAAACTTTCAAATCTTTCCATAGGTAGTACGTAGCTTAACAAGTACATTGAAAACTGGAAGTTAAAAGAGCTGTTGCTTCACACTTGTGATTAGATCTTTTAAAAACAATTAGTTCTACAATATTTCAAAATAAAATTATTAAAAATAAAACTAGTGTATTGAAGCGTTAAAAAACTACGGGAATTTTTGCCTCCCTTTGTTCTACATTAAGCAAAGGAAGAAGGTACAGGGGGATGATATTTGGAAGAAAATAAATGAGTGAAACAGAGGGAGGGAGAGGTAAAGAGTGCGGATACGGAGAGAAAGCTGAAATCAAGTTCATTATATACCCTGAGTACCGAGGCGAGGGCAGCGAAATACCTCGTGACTTGTCAAGCAGCGTTGAGCGTCACTACGGGTATTAACGAAAGACCCCTCGGGTAAATGAAATAACACTCGCGGCAAATAAAAAAACGCATTTTTCAAATTTTGTTCTTATCGTTAATTTAAAATTGAATTTAATATTGACTGAACGATTTAATCAAGTCGTTTATTCCTCTTCATACAGAAAAGCACAAGCATCAATGGGTTATGCATAGTAAAAGCAAAAAGTATGAAATTAGTGTGATTTACCAAAAGTAACCGAATTATTTAGAGCAAAATGAAATAGCCAGCTTGGAAATTAAGCTATTTGATTCCACACTCTATTCAGGAACTACTGCCCGGCCGCTTACTCTTCGAGTACAGTACAATGTGGCTTACTCAAAGGTCGCGGGCTTGAAACAATCCAAGAATAATGATGTAACGCGGATTGACTTTTATCGAGCTAAAGGTTTTATTTATTCTTAGTCACCATAAGCCACTTTTTCCTTATGTTTACTACTATACCACTCGTAATAAGTTTTACATCCTTAAACAACTAATTATAACGGATATATTTCCTGGACAGCCGGAATTTAAGCCGTTTTAAAGAAGTAATTATGCTGATTTTCGTATTTTTTTATTTTGGTCAGAATGTTTACAAAATATTTTTAAAGTAATTTTTAGTCAGTGCGAATTAGGGTAAGAAAAAAAAATAATCCATTGCTATACAAATAACTTAATGTACTCAAGAATGTTGAAATTTCATAGTGAAAGGCAGGAAATAAAAAGTATAAGTAGATAAGTCCCACATCACACCAGCAGGTCAAGCTACAGTGAAAACATTGTGTAAATAGATTATTGAAGAGTGATCCAGAGAGTCACTTTTTTCCTCGTACAGTTGACTGTGATAACTGCAAGAGAGATTGTATCACTAACAAATTATTAAGCATATTTAAGGTAATTATACTTCTTTCTACTTTTTCTTGGCTGTTACCCAAACACCATCCTATCACACGCGATTGATGAATGTATGAATTTCGATACTTCATTTAATAAAAGTAATTTGTGCCAGAGTGCGAAGTTATTCCTAAATTTTCAAATATTGCCTTATTTCAGAAAGAAGTTGGGAGCTGAAAGTTTGGAGACGACATATCTGTCTTAGGTTATTTAGGCAAATGCATGATTCGGGTAAATCACAATATCCAGAATTCATATGTTTTTAAAGCGAAGATATCGATTGAGTAAAGTAGAGTTTGTTGTGATATATTTGAGACGCAGGCAAAAAGAGTTTTTTTTCCGGTTCCGCAAGACTATAGATACGCTTGTGATACACAAGTCGTCGCATCAGACGAAAATAGGCCGCTTATCTTCCAGCGTTGCCTAAAACCAAATGTTCGAGCCCATTTTTCCGTTTAACAACAAGATACAGGTTAATCAGGATAAAGAGTACTCGTATCATTATGGGAATACGATGAGCCTATCCAAGGGAGAGGAGATTACATAAAGCAAAGCGTAAAATCCGGAGACCATAATGAAGCCTCCTCGTCATCTGTTTTTGCCGGCATCGCTCCACCTCGCAAGGAAAAACGCAGAGAAAGTGCTATCGATTGAGTGGTACAAGGAGAGGAAGTGTGGATCGCTGGGGCTAAGCAGTTAAAGGGATGTGATGGGGCTAAGACTGGTAGAGATGAACGAGGAGGGAAGGGGATGGATGGGTGGAGATGCGGCTGGGACTTTTGATTAGACATAAGGATCCTGCTGGAAGGCAAAACTTCGCGGGTGGGATGGGAGGGTACTTCGAATCTTAATCCCGACGATAGCTGGGTTCTGAGGCATGAAATGAAAACAAACAGGCGCAATGTGTGCGAGTGTAGGAAGGGGGTGAATAGTGGGCGAACACGCTCGGGCCGAGCATACTTTTCCTTGGGAAAAAAAGAATGTTTTTAACACTGCAATTGAGGTAGGATTCAAACGAATATGAAGCCCAGTAGGGAAGGCACTTAGCGTGGAGGAAAATCTATTGAAAAGAGAATATCCCTGCAGTATGGGGTGGGTAAAGGGGGAAAACGGATGGAATCTCAAGAGCTCTCTTCAGTCAGCGTTGACTTCAATTTTTCAGGACCGATCCGATAGCGGGAGGAATGTTTTTCTTTGTGCGCAGAATATTTCCAAGGTGCTTAGACTTGCAACTTATTTTTACTATCGAAATGAGGTTGAAACTTTTCTGACGATGTCAAACAGGCACAAGAGATTGTGTTTTAGGGTTCATATATTACGAAGGGCACTCATAATATTGATATGAAAATGACATTCCTTAGTTACATAAAAATTCCCTAAGGAAAAAATACGGAACTAATCAAAACTTTCAGAGTTGAAGGATATCCGTAAAATTATCAAAGTGCGAGGAGATGAAGTGGACGCTTAGGGATGGTGAATGAGAACAGAGAGGAAACATGACATCGCTATAGAAAGAATAAAAATACCTATATCTTTGTAACACTATGACGAACGATAGTTTCCTCATTCTAAAAAGAGCAGTTTAATTAAATTTTAGCACTCATAAAATATAGTTACTTTAATTGATTACTTTCAATAATTATAACAACTATCGCTGTTAAATACATGATTCATCTATAACAGAGACATCCCAGAGAAATAAAATTAGTTTTCAGAGCCTGATGAAGCATGAACGAATCTTTTGCGAGTACAGTTTACTCTCAATAAGCTGCTAATACTGTGATTACGATTATTCCGGGATTTATTTATGCTATCATCACAGTATTCACCCCAAAGGTCGGTTAGGTATGTGAGGGTAGAGCTCACTCAGTACTAAACAGCCAAACGGCTTGTAAAATTCACACACCAGGGTAGGGTGGCCAGTTCCTTTCCCTGTACCGCCTATGATTTCCCAGGATAACCTAGTACCCGAAAATTGTACACAGCTTGAGGGAAGTTGAGGGTACACAGAGGCGTGACCCGGAACAGAACCTTGGTCCTCCGGTTAGTAACCCAGAGCTCAATCCACTGAACTACCACGCTCCTAATACCCATAGGTATAATATTCCTGAAGATGTACAATTCTGAAAAGTACCATATAAAAAATGTATTTGACTTTGAAAAGTTTTCACACAAGCAATGGTACAATAAAAACTGCTAGAATAGTTTCAACTAGTATCTTCCAATAAAACACAGAAACGTAGATTTTCATATCTATTGAGTTCCGAGAAACCCATTTAGTTTTACCAGATGAAGAAATGCAGAGAAATGTTGAGCGCTGAATACTTGACCTTCTCAGTTATCCATCCAAATGGGCACCCGTGGGTGGTAAGGCCAAGTTTACATTCCTTCAGCATAACAGGTTTATGCCTGCAGTATTTAACCCTATCTTTTTTTGTTTCCGCCGAGGATTAAAATGATGTCCCGTTTAAGGTAACCTCCCTGGGACTTGCGGCCCCATTACTCCCGGCCAGAAAAATAACGTAATCAATTATGCGGGCTTAAATGTAGAAATCGCAAAAGACTCGGACCGGGGCGGGATTTGCAAAAACACACACAATGCGACCACGACGACGGGGAGCCAAGAGGGGAGGAACGGGGGGGTGAGGAGGTGAGAGGAAGAGAGATTTATGGAAAACTCACTCGAGTCACCACTCGCACCTTTTTAAAAGCAGTGTTCCAGAGAGGTCAGGTGACGCGTGGGGACGGAATAGAATTGGTGACCAACGATTCCGATTCGATTTCTTCTTAAGACCGATAATTTTTCAATGTTGCCGATTTCTCACTCGACGCTTCCCACTTGCCCCGGCTGATACTCGCCCGTTGCGATTCGGGACGGAAACGAACAGATTTAAGAGTGGAAAATGCGACTTTCCTCATTCCAGGATTCTCCGAATTCCACTTCAACTACTTGGTCATAATTTTGATTGGCAAATAAATCACATTTCCGTTTTCAATATTTGTATTAAATTCCGTACGATTACCTCCGCTGGATTTTAGTGAAATAAATTTTAAACCTATATTTTCACATTTTGTGAATTTAAAAGACTTTTTCCATTCCAATCATCCATCTCTATGGAGGGAAAATTTTTCCCGCTTTCTAGCACATAACACAATTCAGATTTCAGATTTCAATCAATTATAGAGATACACTTCGAGCCGAAAGAGAAAATATATTCTCCCAGGTTTTTTATGGGTCGAATCGATTTTTCCCACCGAATCACTGTTCTCAAGTTTAAGGTAATTTTGTCAACATATATCATAACAGTCACCTCCACTTGAAATTAAGATCGCTATTTCTTCGACTGAATCGATGCACACTGTAATAATTTTTATCAATATCTACTTACATGATATCAATTTAACAGGCCTTTTTCATTCTAATCGCCCATCTCTGGGAGGGAGCAATTTCTTTCGCTTTCGTTCTGGTAGCATAATTCAATTTACCTCCAATCAATTTTTCAGATACACGCTCCAGTGGAATGACGAAAGGGATTTGCGTACAATTCCAACAAATTTTTCCCATTGAATCAATCAACCTCATCGAAAGTAAATTTTTCGTCAAAAATCCTAATGCACGAAACGATTCTTTCGACTTTTAGATCGCAATTTCTTCTACTGAATCGATTCAATTGATATCCGATTCCGTCCATTCTCTTCCGAACCGACCACCCATAGAGAAAGAGGCTCGTATTGAAGGTGGGGAGGGGGGGGAAGGACGGTGAGTGTAAGAATGGAAGCGAGGATATGGTGGTCCTCCCTCCCCTCGCGAGCGGTTCGCCAGGTCTACCGGAGCCACCACACCTGGAAGGATTTTTGGGTCGGGTAGCCTGTGCATGGCCCTGTGTGCGGTCAATCGGAGAGAAGGTGAGATGTTGCGATAGCGTCGCAATATCGTCAAACCGTGTGGAAGAGGGTGGGGAGGTGGAGTCGGCGGCGTCGAGGCATTGATTTGCGGGGAGGGCGAATGGGAGACAGAGACGGGGACAGAGAGAGAGAGACGGGGGAAGTGGGAGGAAGAGGACAGGGGGAGGGGTGTGGTGGGATCCGAGCGGCCGCCCGCGCACCGGTTCCGGACGGCGGGATGACCGCAAAGTGCGAAGGGTGACCAGGCAGCGTCGCGAAGGAGATAAATGAGCCACTGAGGCAAAATATCTTCCGCTCTTAATTCTCGCTGTAATGAGAACATTTGTCCACTGGAATGGGGGCACGAATGCGGTTGATAACGTGGGGGGAACGCACTCGCTTTAGTCGGCCCAGGTGAGCCAGGAGGATGCTAATTTTGGATGCCGAGTCAAAAAAACTGATGCCGAACGGATTTAATTCTAATAATTAGGCAATAAAGGAGATATATGAATATAATCCCAGAGTCCATGGATTCTCAGGAGAAATAAAATTCATTTAAAAAGGTATATTTAAATTTAAATATGAATGGTTTATCCATAGGTATGCACATTCATTATACAATATTGGTGAACATTAGTGCATCCTCTACAATCTGATTCATGATTTTATTTTATACATGACCTCCCATTACCCACATCAAACTACACGCTACCCTGCAAGCCACCAATAGAGTTTCCGAGTGTGATTGACAACCAGGAATATACGATGTATATTGCTAACGCTTAGGAATTTTTGAATCTTATAATACGGTTAATGATCTTAGAAAACCACCAAAAATCCTCTTAAGTCCTTAAGTTTCAACTAGTCCTCAAAATTTTATTTCGGGAAGATTTAAAGTAATTGTAAAAATTCCTTAGCACAACATATTACCCTTAGACACCCGGTTTCGCCCGTAACTTCATCATTATGTAACATTCATAGAATATACAAATATTTTTTTCGACCTCGAGGCATACATATATTTGTTTAAATAAGGGATGAGGTCAATGGTGAGTGTTAGGTGTGAGGAGGAGAGGGGCTGGGAGATAATGAGAAGGATTGTGTGCGGTCATTCGTGACTATAATGAGCTGGTAGGAACGTGGTGGATGGCGGAGGTCAGCCAGGGGAGGGGAACGAGATGTGGGATGGGTTAGAGGGGCATCAGGATATCTACGAGGCGGGGGGTAATGGGAGGGGAAGAGGTTTTCGTTCGGAGTGAGAGGTAACCATGATCATTAAACATCACATTTATGAGCTCGTAATTCCTAAGAATATTAACCACAAGAGAATTTGCAGAAATTATTAATTAATTTAGCGCCACTCAAATTCAAATAAAAAGCATATGTAAAAACAAAATAGAGTAAATGTCATCTTTTCGATTTTGGTCTATCCAAGAAGTATTTCTGACTCATAGCTGATACCAGTTCAAGACACAGGTGGCTATTAATATCGTTAATTTTTATAGAATCCCTTATCTCCCTCTCAAGTAACTTTCCTCTACATATTTTTGAAACAATTTACTTATAACACTACCCTTATATGTCTCATTCGCCTAGCCATATACGAGTACTTCCTCGTACTCGTACTTCCTGCCCCAAATGTAAAAAATAAAAATTTAACTAGCCCAACTGTGGGATAACCTGCTATTTACTGGACAGCTTCAAGTATTACATTACAAAATCAACTTATTGTATAGACTTATTTCTTATGTGAAAAAATTCCACGGCTTTCCACGTGACTCCTAGATCCTCCTTTTCCCATACTCCTATCAGTTACACGTTCAGACAGTCATCGACACTCACTTCCATCCTATCACACGTGACGTACACTAAGAGTAGCTTCCAATGTTAATGCATAGCGATTACGCGATAGCTCATGCCAACAAATTTTATAGGAGAGTCAAATTTGTCGAATATAAGGTGAGGATAGAGCAAAAGCCACCTAGCTTAATGGATGGGATTCCAATAACTACAGCTTCCGAATGAAGGTAAGGATGAGAATAAAGATTTTGACATCAAACGTAGAAAAATGGGCGTAAATGGGAATGGACGGACATAAAACGTCGTGGAATGTTTACCCTTATGGGATAACGAAAAGGGGAAATCGAAGGGTCGCATGGAAACGGAAAAAGGAAGTTAGAATTCTGGAGGAAAAGGTCTTCGAAACGAACAAAATAAGGGGGGGATTGATTCCAAGAATACCTACAAAGAGAAAGGAAAAAAGATGGGAGTAGAGAATCAGATAGAAGGTCGTGACGCTCTCACTGCGAAATAAATCTCACCGTAAATGGAAGAAGAGCCAGAATTAGATATTTTTTAGAGTTTTCCTATAGTGTTTCATCATAGTTTTTCAAAGTAAGTTAAGAACTAAGCTTAACCGTAATGTTACACCTCTTTTCTCACGAAAGAAATGTACCTGAAAAGTAGCCATAACATAATCAAGTCATTCCTGAAGGAAACGGAAAATTCTGATAGTGAAATATTCAGTTTCACCGTTAAAACGTTACTAAAATATAAAATTTGTTACGGTACCATAAACTCCTATAACATCAAACTAATGTTTTAGAACTGAAGTTTGGTATTCTGATTAAAGGAGAAGAAAATTCATTCTAATAAAACGTGTGAAATGGAATTGAAAACCTAAGTGGCTTTTCAACACGTAGAAGTATACTAGACTATAAAAATTTGGAAGGGATAATGTGAGACATAAACGTATTGAAGGACGTGACAGGGGAGATAGGGTTTAGTTGGAAGAGATTTGTTAAAAAAGGTGACATACTAAAATAACATGAAGGAAAGCAAATGATTAAATTACCTGGGGGCTTCAATGTTCCAGAATTCCAAATCTCTATATTTGATTGATATTTACCGATTTCTTCATTCAAAGTCATAAAATGTCTATGCCTGATACTATTTGCGTTTCTAATTTTCTTAATCTTATTCTCAAAATCCGTGCCATTAAATCACAAATAATCAATTGGTGGTGCAATATCACCATGCAGTTTACAATTTTAAAGTTTCCAATGTGCAAACGATTGAAGAATACATAACTTAAGCTGGAAATGAAACCAGGCTTGAAGTACTTCATGCTATTCAACCAACAGAAAATTTTGTAATTGCTAAACATACTATGCTTTTTAGAACTGGAAAACTAACCTAAGGAGAAGAAACATATGATTCAACCGTTGACGTTTCTGGTCACTTTACACGTTTGTTTGTGAATAATATCCGGCTCCGCTACCCTACCCGAGTTCTTTCACAAATAACGTAAATTTAGTTTGTCTCAGCCAGCAAATAAAAGGATTAAAGAAGGCCGAGAAGCCAAATATTTGAATAAACCATCTTGTTCATATATGACGGATTAAAATACTGTTATATCTTCTTTATTTAACTGTATCAGTAAGGCATGCTCCATAAAAATGTGTTTTTAATCTGACTTTATGCTCTTAAATAACACTTATGGGATAAGGGCGGACGTACACCTACGATCTCACCAGCATGACCCCGTAATCCTTCGTTAGTTTCGAATTTTGACTGAGAAATGTGATATCTTCAAAATCTAAAACAAAACTTACTTATCGCCCATAAAATAGCATCGAAATGCTTTCGGGTGGTTAACTTGAAATTAGATGAACCCAGAAAAAACCTTATAAATAGGATATTTGACTACTTCAAGGTTCTTCTTTCAGCACTATACTTAGGTACACAAAAAATTCGTAGGTCAGATAAATAAATAAATATAAAGATAAATGCGCACTCCCCTTTGAAACCAATATTTTCAAGCGCTTTTTTTTTTATTTTCGTGATTCCCCACCTCATGTTCCTCTGCTTATGCAAAAGAACATTTAAAATGCAAATTCCATTTCGCACAAAGTATGTAGGCACGCTTTCTAAAACCTACCTCAAAAAATCAATTTTTTATTGGAAAAACGAACATCCGCATTTGACCAATAATCGGTCGATATTAAAACCTTTTTTTGGTATTTCATATTTTTCATCGGCAAGAAACAGTTATCTATTAATGGCATTTTATACTTGGCACATTCCCGGGCTCAGACTCAGAGTCATTTTAGGAAAGGGTCAAGCATCGCTAGGTGAAATTCTGCCTCCACGAAGATATCAACACAAACCTATTCCGAGAAAGCACCAAAGAATATATCCACGGAAAAATGTTTCGCCGTAAAAGACTAACTGACGGACGCAGCGCGGGATGATATCGCCGTGTTTAAAAAATACAGACGGCCAGAAAAAAATAATTCTCCAATATAAAATAATAACAGTGGCGAGGACGACAAGAGAGCACCTGTCGCGACAATACGGGGAAAAACCCGCCCTGGGAATGGACGAACCGAGTGGACGCAGGGAAACGGGGGAAGGCGGTGAGTGCGAACGAGGGAACAGGCGAGAGAGGATGACGGGGGAGGGAAAGCGAAAGGAAACACGGGCCGGGGCACCAGGGAAA
>LYUA01000408.1:622888-633319 GCA_002093875.1 Calopteryx splendens
GGGGGGGGAATATGTGCGCCCCATTTGGCCGGATCGCACTGTGCGTGCCCCCTGCAATATCCCGGATCGCATTTGCTCCGGACCCGAGACTGCGGGATGTCTCTCAATCGCCCCTAACCCCATTCCGTTTAAGCGGCTGATGTGTGCGAGGGGTTCAGATTAGAACGGGAACGGAATAATCATTGACAGTACTTAGCTTGTACCCTGAGCGCGCGATTTGGGGGGTCCCAGTGCATTGAGGAATAAGGAGAACGATACTCGCGACAAGCAGGGAGAGAGCAGGAATTGCTCGATTTTTAAACTGCCACCTTGTTGGCTTTGGTATTAACAGAAGGATCTTAAGGGCATCGAGGGTACCTTTTTGCTGTACCCTATATTAGCGTAATGCATAATCTACACCAAAATTGTCCACATCAAGAATGTATATTATTATTAGAATTCGCTCAGTAAGCCATGAAAGGATGTGGAATGGGTTGGGCGATGAAAGCAAGTATGCAAAATGTGTACTATCCTGGCTATGGTCATTTTGAGGGAATGGATGGGAGGAATGGACAGAGAGAGTCATGGGTAAATCTGGCCGAACTTGCACTCAAGAAAAGGAATGTTAGGATCATGATCAGAAGATTCAAGCATAAAAGAAAGTCTGTAATTAACAGATACAAACATGAATTGAAGTGTAGACCATAATGGAGAAACCATAAAAAGGGAGCAAGTTTTCTTTCGAAACAAAACAACCAGACTTCTCTTGATATTGCCAACCCGAAAGGGAAGGGAGTGAAAGGAGTTTTATTCATGAATTTATTTCATGGCAGCACCACTTCTTACGCACATGCACTTCTCTTTGCATGATTTCTATCCAAAAGAAGGAAACAAAAAGCCTACTTTAAGGTTATGTCAAAGGAAACATCGTATTTTGTAATTTATTCCATATTCTTCCACCCGAAATCCTTTCGTCTACATCTTTCTCCAGTATTCAATCAAGCTTTTCCTGTAACATCTAATATTCCTTGTCTTGAAAGTCTCTTTGACTGTATTCACATGCCTACATTCGAGTCTATTCGACTACAATCGCATTTTTGGTCTCCCCATTCCTCTTGGTCTACTTACCCTTCGGTCATAATGTGATTCGGTTCTCATTCTTTCTCTGAACCAAGCTAACGAAGCAAACTTCCTCCGTACTAGTCTTTTACTAAAAGAAGTGTCCAGGTCACGCCGACTATTGAACTACTCATACAGCACCCCCTATTTTTACGGCATAAATTCCCCAGGCACCCATACCACATTTAGTAGGCCATTATAATCCTGTAATGCCTAATTTTTCGTTCCTTACGACAGGAGGAGCCGACAACTCGATTATTTAAGAATTACAAAACATTACAATTTCCCCAAGAATATTTTCGCATGGACAGGAACAAATGATCGTTTCTTGAAACATAATGTACTGAAGAACTGGATAATGTGTACATAACATCACATTGCAGCATAATTTGATTCAGGCTGCTGACAAATTAAACTTATAAGTGTTCTAACGCAGATAATAGATTTACATGAATATCAGCATCAATAGGAATAACTATAGGAATGTTTGAGTGGGAAAATAATAAAAAAAATTCAGGGAGTCAATTTCGAAGACACTATTTTCACTGTGCTTCAGTTTTTAGGCAGATGAATCATCTCGCATTCCATGAACCTCATTAGGGTAGACAAAAAAGGGAAGGGTTAAAAATAGAAAACCTAAAATTGTGTATCCCTTCCAAAACAAATTTTTTCATACATCTTTCCTAGCTTCGCCATGCATTATTGCTACCATTATCCAGCAACTTCATCCATTTCGCATTTTCTCAGATCCTTAATATACTATGGATAAAAATGCATAAAAATCACGTATTGATTCAAGTTCGAGGGAGGAACGAAGTTTTTACGAAGATATTGGATATACTGTAAGAGGCATATAGGTAATGTAAGAGCAGGAATATTGTGAGAAGACTTTGACTCAAGAATGAATATATTATCTCTGCCTTCCATACACGGGATACTCCTTTGTATATGCACGACGGAAAAATAGGATAGGCACATTTTGCTTTTAACGGCATTCTTCCATCCCGAACCCAGTTTAGTAAAACGACAGTTCCTCGCCAATATTTCTCCTCGAAGAAACTGTTGTTTTTGTTTGACATTTTTTTTTTACTTTTGACACATTGACGTGCATATGTGATCACTCTCTTCATAAACAAGATCATTACACATAATCTTTAAAGGATGGATTGTACGTCAAAAGGAAACTTTAACATCGCTTACAAAATGTTTTCGATGAATGTAAATATAGCAAATTGGCCTCAGAAAAAGTTACAAAAATTTCTATTACGTGACCGAGGACATGACGTTATTATAACCATTAGAGTGAGGCCGAAATTTAAGAAAGACGGGAAATGAGGACGGTGAGTGTATACAAGAGAACCATGACATTATTTTTAACTGGCAAACATTAAGGAGGGTTCCTTGCGATAGTAGGAAAACGAAGTCCGCAACAAATTAAGCGTACAAGCGTACAAACGCAATGAAGTCGGAAAATACGGAAAATAAATCGGGATATAACAACATGGCTGGACTGGAAAGAATTTTACTTCTTTCAGCTATTAAAATATTAATATGAAAATATTTTTTTATTTCAATATTCCGTTATTGACTACAGGAATACAGAAATTTTGGATTAACTTTTGGCCAATATGTCACACATTATTATTTATGAATGAGCATAGGTACATATAATATCGATCAAATACATATAAATATATATATATATAAATACATATAAATACAAGATTCAACGAATTAGCACTACAAATAAAGGCTATTGATTTCTTGCATCCTGGAAGATTTTCAAAACAAATCTATGTAAACAATAAAAAAAACAACTGAAAATTACAAAGAAAATTGTATTATCAATCATTGGATTTTACCGATGTCATGATGAATTCCGCTCTCAAATCGGGAAATCATTAGCTAATTGTAGTTCCCAATTACGTATTTACTTCATTCTGCTTCTAAATGTAAATGCCATTCAGCCTCTATCATTCACAGGCTATTGCACCTAAAGTAGTACATTTATGAAAGGTACAGATTAGAGAATCCCGATTTTTTACGAAAAGTCCAGGGTCAAGTTAAAATTTAAGTTCACAACTATCATTCACTAATACAGAAAAAAATGTATAAATTTGGAAAACAGACAGAGGCAATTCAAGATTTTTAACATAAATCCTGTCTTCCTGCCAAGTTATAACTTTTCCCGGATTCATGCAAGCTCTTGGGATATTATCGGTTTTCACAGATTTTTCAGTTCATAGACAAGGTAGGTCAATTTTTAATCGATAATGAACTGATCCCTTTCTCAATAAACAAACATTTTCATATTTTTATTTAAAAAATATATTTGTAATCTGCCTATTAATACTTTTATTACAAGAATGATTTAAAGAATGATTCTCGCTTCTCTCTTAATAAAAATCAATTCAATACAAAATTAAGTAAATTCAGCGTGGAATTCCGCAACATATCCATCCAACAACTCATTACAGATATACTTTAATTCGTTCCGCTGGTTTTGCACTAATTTGATATCACAAAACACCGTTTAAATACGATTTGTATGTAATTCACATCAAAATTCTTTGCTAGAAAGTGTTACGGTGAAACCCAGCCATCATATCCTTTGATCAATGAGAGCCATTCATAATTCTGTCGATAAAGAGCCTCCTGCAACCGTAATTAGACTTGCTCTCATACGACGTTAGTCGATAACCACATTGAATCGAAAAGTTGGGACGACACAACTTTTCAATCAATCGCACCTTAAGATTGAAAAAAAAGCCCAAGCCTGCTCGACAACTGACCGAAAATACCATCGAATCGACGCTACCTGAGATGGCATTCCATAGATCGTGAAAAGACCCCCTGGATCACTCCCCAAAACTTTATAAAATGTCACGATCCCCGGACCATTAACTCTTCAGAGAAACGGAGAGGACAAGTAAATCCGGAGGAGCGCACGGGAGCACGGTTTGAGGAGGAATACGGCGATTACGTGCTGGGGACGAAGACACGGAAAGAAGAGCGAGATGAAAGGATAAGATTTTTCAGGCGGAAACTTTCAGAGATAAGGGATGGATGAGGGGGTGGGGACGGCCGCGTGATGGCAGGACGAGGGGGGGGAAGGTTGAGTCCGGGAGCCGAGCGACGGGAGGAGAGGGAGGCAGGGGAAGGGGAGAGGGAGGAAAGGGGGTGGTTCAAGTGGTGCCATGGACATATAAATCAAAGAGGATCGATGCCAGCGGATAATGAGTACGCTAGGGACGGCAGTAGGGGGTCGGTGGCGGGAATGGGTGCGTGGGGGTTTGGGGATCGAGTAGGGAAACGCTATGGGGATGAGGGGGAACTGGAGGCGGGAGTTCCTCAGTAACGCGAGCTCGGTTTGTAGTCGGGGTTGTCGAGGGAGGACGTGACGGGAGCTGGAAGGGCGGGGGGGCGGCTAAGGAGGCGTTGATAACAGGCATCACAGTGGTTTAATAGGTTTTTACCAAGGCCTCCAGATGAATGAAATCCAAAGCCCTGCCTCCGCCGAACATGATATTTTGAGGCATTATGTGATAAATAATATCCCGAAGGAAAAAATTGGATAAGATATGGCACGTAGCACGACGGTTAACGATGCCGCACGAGATGCATATCTCTCTTAATTGGACGTGGGGATGAGTCGAAAATAACGAAAAAATGAGATGATGCCCCGATGGAGCGTGGATCCTCTAGAAGAGAGCCTGGTCTAAAATAATTGCACGAGTCAGTCGTCGAGTGCCGAGAAGGACTATTGAGTGAACATCCTTTTTCATGTACGACCTTTATCTTGTTTGATCAACGTCTAGCTCCAGTAGAACAGTGAAAGGATCTAAATGAGACGAATTTTAATTGAAACAGCCAAAAATATAATGATCAAAAGGCAATGTCTAAGATTGCGAAATTCACCAATAAATGCACGGGTTATGTAAGCATTTTGATTTTTTTAATAATCGGTAACTAGGCTTGTATTACGAGTAACACATAAGGCGTAAGGCATAGGTTCTTCGAATAACGATCACAACCGTAACTGTAATAGGATTATCAACAAACGTTCAAATATTCAGCTACGTTAAGAGCATTAGGAATATGAGAGAATAAGATGCCAAACTGAACTATGGAATAGCTTAATTAACAGAATCATAGTGATAGATAAATAGGTTCATCATTTACATAGAAAAAAAGTTATTTCTCTCCCTCTTTTCCTAATTACCTTTAAGCTATTCTAAAAATAACTTTTAGTGCATAGATGCATCGAAATCATATACATAAAAAATGATTCTAACATAGGATGCACGTTCGAGGAATCTTCGCAATAAATACCTAAAATGATAAGCACACTTTTAAACCAACCAATAGGCGAACTTGATCATTTTATTTAGGGTTCCATAAGCCAATAAACATACAAGTTAATATGCCTATTTTACAAAATCAATATTCTTTCCTGAAAGAAAAAGTATACACATATTGATGCATCGATACTGAAAATAGCATCTTGCGTTTCACAGAAAGAAAAGTTCATCACAGTATAACTACAATTTATAACCATGGAAATAACCTAGCGTAATCATTATCACCTACTACTAAAATCACCCGATTTACGTAATCTCCGATTAAAGAGTGCATTTAAATTATAAGCAAGGCATGCAAACGCATAATGCTTTTGGAAAGAAAGCTTAATGTAAATATACAAAGGCTGGTTATTCATATAAAAATTGTAACCCCTTACAAATATTTGGGAGGTACCACTGACACGCATTTTTGAGAACTTTGAGAGTTACCTTCATTTATTTAAAATACTCTAAATGGTGTAGCCTGCAATGTTACTACGGAAATGCTAAGGAATTACGTGTAAATAGTCAATAAAGAGCTTCTACTAAAACACCAAGTTTCCAAGTGCACCAAACATTTTCATTACGAATCATGCATTTTCAGAATATCAATGGATGAGCTGAAATGCAAACACTTGGTTATTCCATACTAGATCTATTAATTCACGACCCAGATTTGGAATTAGAACGTTTTCATGATTTGAAATACCTAAAAAAGATATCCAAACATAGGTACAGTCCCTTAAAGTTGGGGAGGTGGTACTTTTCAGAATTCCAGGACAACGGAAATAAATCTTGCGTGAAATATCCTTGGGTTTGCGTTTCAATTCATCATGAATCGATAGATACACCTGAGACGACGGATTTCATATTAATTTATACACGACAACGAATACAATACTCTATTTTGGGAATTCTGGCACCATTTCTGCTTAATGATTTTTATGTATCCCCGGGAAATACCGGTACGCATAAATGAGCTTTTTTACTAGTGCTTTATAAGAGAGACGGAAAAATAAAATCAGTCACATGGAAGGTGGTGAAAAAACAAACCAACAGCGGGACGTGGAAAAAAATTGGACGATACAAAAAGGATAATGGACTTTGCTAAGCGGATAAAATTAAGACCATGGTGTTGTTCTCTCTTGCGTCTAATCCGTGGAACGAAGAGATACAGATGAAAGTGTGGGAGAGGCACAAAGTTGTTGAAGGGGAATGGAGCAGGGAGATTGAGGTACCCTGGGGGGGAGGGGAATGGAAGAGGAAGAAATGGACCGAGGGCCTCGTCAGGTATGATCATATGGCTTCGCGACCCAACGCGTTTAACGGCTAATCGATAATTATTTGTTATTCCGCGACAAGAGTGTATCCGACACGAAACGTAGTCCACCACAGTCTGCACGCCGGTTACACCGAAGAAAGACCCCACGGGTGAGAGTACCTGTAATTCTCGGATTATGAGCCGTGCTGATGTTCACCGAGCCAAATCTAGTGGAATTAAAGTCCATGCGAACGATTCTTGGAAGCTATCAAGAACAAGTTATCACGTCGTTATTGTTTCCCCAGTTATTACCGAAGTCTCTCTTAGTCTGAAACAGCATTAAGCATGAAATTTGTCATTTTGTTAACCTTAATTTTAACTTTAAAATGAGAGTTAGATTTTTCATGCAACAAAATTGAAAATTTGGAATTTAAGAAATATTTGTGATGGATACCGGACTCTTATCCTCGAGAAATTCCGGAAAAGATATATGCAAGTTTTAAACAACATTTAAATGAGGAAAAAATCAAAATCCTGAACTGCACCATGATATAACATCATAGATGTTTTCAAACCCAGAAAAAAGAAAACAAACAAAAGAAAACGATTCCAGAAACTCCTTTTAAATTCTAGTCAACCATTTATTAATACTTATAAAACATAATTATATGAAAAGTCGAGAATAATTTCCATAAAAGTTTTATCAATCTGATACATCTTCTCTACTTTAAGTACATAGGTATGCCTGTGCGAAAATACTTCTTATACATTGCGAGGCAGAACTAAAGCGAATTGGAAAAAAATTCGATTCTCGAATACCAAATTTCAATATAAAAATATCAATGAGTGAGGAGTTTTATCAGGTGTACTGAGAATATGGTCATTATAAAATTCACCAAAGCCTAATTCGGTATAATCTGCCATTATATTCCAGATTTTAACAAATATATTGCCAAATTGCGAAGCCCTTATGTATGTGCGGCCCCAATTCAAGTACAACTACGTGTGTGATATCAGACACATTGTGGTGAATTTAAATCAAAAAGTTGGTAAAACCTGCTTTCCAACTTGTGTTAAATGAAGTTAATATGTTATGTTTATTAATTACTCAGCCTTAAATGAATTTTTTTTCTCTTTTCGCCAAAATTAGGCTGCCTGTGTCATTGATAAAATACTTGCAGATTGATCTCATTAGCTTAATAAGAAATTCATAAATTGTCATTCATCCAGCTTTACTCTCTTCGTTCTCTGTAGGTACTCACCAGATATTACTTAGACAAAATATTTTGCATGCACAATGCAAACACTGTAACGGCGTCTGACAATTAAGATTAGAGCAGAGTGCGTATTTAATGTTCTTATCGACTTTCGTCACCCGAAATTCTCAATAAAAGTACGTTCTATGTGGTCTATCACGTGTCATCTAATAAAAATTACTATACGTAAATTATGTTAAAAAGAGCCAATTGAAAATCATTTGTGTCGTTTTTGGTTAATTAATGAAATAAATACACACATTTTTTCAATAAATAGGCAAGGAAGACACTCAAATGAGTTTCAGCTGAACATTATTTATTTAAATAACGATATATAGGCATATTTTTAATACATTTAATTTTTAGGACAAAACAGGCAACAGGTAAAGTAAGTACGAAAGATTAAGGAAGAATAATGGGAAATACCCACATTTTTATACCTAAAACCATTCTTGAAGTCGTGTCTGAGGAGAAGGATTGGAATATAAAATTTGCCTCTGAGAAAATATAGCCTGTATCATAAATTCTACATGTTTACGACAGGGAGTAAACTCCCGAGGTATAAAGCCAAAGTATCAATGTGACCATCACCTTTACGAAGTTAATATACTTTGGCTTATTATTTTCCTTCCAGAAGGAACGCCTTTAATCAGCCTTCCACGATGTAAATGGATCTACCTCCATTCCCAAGCTGGAAAAATACGACCAATTACCTACTTGAATGTTCAACACATGTTTAACTTACTAAGCTTCCAATTTTTTACTACCTCGCCCTTCTGTAGCATTTATGACATATTTCAACACTTCGGATGGCTTTATTAGGCAAGAGCATACGACTTAAGACACACAATTATTGGTCATAGAGATGCTTCGCCCAGTTTGCACCCTACATGCTTTCAATAATTGAATCCAAAGGATATGAGTCAAACAGGAGTCAGAAGATAAAATTACGGAGAGGTCTTAGTAACATCTAACAATTAGTCCTTATTAATACAAATATACCGTGGATTCTTGAAATAAGGGCTGGAGTAAGGGATCTATGATATAAATAGCTTACATACAATAGAAACAGCGAGTTATTTAAGCAGGAAAAAACACCTGTACAACAGAAGATTGGTTTGGATGTATCAACCTCGTGAATTTATGCACCCCATCTGATACGCCACTGCTAACTGATAAACATGAATGATATATTTTAGTACCACTGTGATGACGTATGGCACGGGCTGCTCGATTTTGTCCATTCAAGACAATGTCTGAATACCCTTTTGATACCATTCAGTAATCTGTTAGGCAGTTTGAAATGCGTGATTCGTCGTAGATAATTATTTCTTGGTTTACCTACACATATTTAATGTTTAATTCTCTTAGCTAAATGTTGACTGCTCAATTCTTACATATATTTTGAAAATTTTCAAAATTTGTATGTTATGGAACCCCAACCATCCTTTTGCGTTCGTAAATACCAACAGCATTAGAAGCTATTGGAGACCTAAACGAGGTTTGACTTGAAACGGAATTGACCTGTCCTTGCATCATATTCAATCTAAACTTTATCCAATTCAGACCCCAAGAGATTAAATGACAAAAATATGTGAAAAATATCATATCCTTACGTAGGGAAACAATTAAGAGAAGATTGCTACATTAAAAATAAGCAAAGAGTGATTAAGCATCAGCTTAAAATTAAGCAATTGCCAATGTGATTAAAATTGGCAAAGGGAGGCCGATAATTGATTGGACAGCTGATAGCGGGTTTTTGTTACTGCATTAAATAACACCGGAATTTACCCAAAATGCTTTTGGTAAGTAATTGAGAGAATACAACAAAAAAAGGTATTCAAGTCAGAGATAATTGACCACCCATTAACATTTATTTTTTCCAAAGAAAACCGCATCAAATAAAAGAAGGATCAACATTTTACGAATGAAGTCATTAATTAGACGAAATTGTATTTAACGCATGAAACCTCTTGCCGATACAACGGTCGACATTTAACTTTTCCCTTTCGTTGATTAAATTTTAAGCACAACTCCCGCGGCGAAAATCTCGTGTTTTTTTTAATAATTCCATCAAACGAGACCTTACCGGCCGCGTTTTTCATTGCGCTCGCGATAATAATCCCCAGCATTACGTGCAGAAACCCCACTTTTCCCGGCGACTAATCGAGATAGAACTAAAAAAATAAACGTTATATTCCGAGGTAAGAGCCTTGCCCCAAAAAAATAGTCACTCATCACAGGGCTACTACTACGTGGAAAGGGTTTGTGGAAGGGGTTGAGTGGGGGAGGGGGCGATTTCATTCCGTTGAAAAGTTCTTCCGTAATGACAAGTCCGTTTTTCCATCACTTAACAGCGAAATGAGAGGGAGAGGGAGCGCCTCTTAGTGAAAAATCGGGAGCCGAGCGATAGAAACGGAGGGAGAAAGAACAGCGAGGTGGCACACGTAAATCGGCAGCGGGAGACTCCGGACGC
>LYUA01000408.1:659839-670130 GCA_002093875.1 Calopteryx splendens
TCAACGATGAAGGAATTTCGAACAAGTGATAGCGGACCTTAGTCGAATTGGATTTGTACAGGCTTAGAAAAGCATAGTACATGTACTCGTTCAAAATGCTAGAGTTTTTAATAATTAAATATCAATTCAATCAAATAATTTGATATTTTGTAATCAAGAATGAAATGAGTTTTAGAAAAAAAATATTTCCTTATTTGCCGAAATGATTACAACTTTGCCTTATATTGCAATATATATTTTTGTGTTCTATATTAAGTTCATATAATTAATTGTCCCTTGATTGCTAATAATTTTGAAAATTTGACTTATGAAATTTCAATTAGTATAGTTATATGCGTATATACTTTTTATACCTATGTGTAAAGGAAATAAGTTAATTCTGAAATATGCTTTAAACAATGCGCCACAAATTTAATCTCGACACACGTAGTGTCCCGCAAAGAAATACAAATATTTCAAATAGGTACATTAATTTACAAGTCACACACAAACCGATTGGGATAATATTTACACTAAAGTTTAGGGTAGAAATAGAAAGCTATTTTTCTACACTGTTCGTTTCCTGGACATTAAAGTTTGGTGATGAAAATTTGACACGCTAAATATACTGATAATTAACCGCTGATAACCAACCATTTGTCAAACATTTGCTACCTTACTAACAGCGGGTTTAAAATGAGCTTTGCAATCCTCCTAACCACCAAGAAAAATGTAAGTCCATGAAATGTACGACTATTCGATGGATTCACCTCATAATTATGCGACCGCAGAGAGAACAAAGCACACCCTTGTCATACCGGTTGCCCGGAAAACAAACTGCCGTTACACAGAGTTCAAACAGCAGCATTATTTTCTCGCATTCTTTTTGTGATTATTGTTCCGTTTTCAATTCTTTTGAATCATCACTGAGGTACAACATCTGCTCCAGCATCACTGCAATACCTTTGTCCTTCTTTCGAGTTCCCCATTCATTTTAGAGTTCGTCATTTTTCGGAAGAATATATCGATTTTACTTCATGAGATCCTCGCCGTATTATTTTAACGCAGTTAAAGTCATTCCTTTATGCGAAGTACCTGTAGGTATGCGAAATTTCAAGAGCGATCAATGTGGCTTCCGTCCCCCTAGTAACCGACAAGACTACCCTACCGTGAAACAAAGCTGTTTGTGTCTCAATAGAATTGTCCTATCAGTCAAATTTCATGCGTTAAAACCAAAAGTCGACAACTGATATTGAATTTTCGATTTCTCGAAATAAATTGCATTCAGATTGACAATGAGTGAATAAATAAATGGATGGACAATGGAAGAGATGCAAAACAATTTAACGTAGAGAAACTTATAGCATAGGTTAACAACATGCATGTAGCCAATGTAATGGGATAAACCCAAACAACCGTGGTTTACCCATTTTTTGAAGTGCTGATGAGAAAGTACCCAATGAGCTACTGCAATATCCATCGTGCACAAATTTGTTCGACGGATCGGATGAATTGCGGCAGTGACCTCATGTAAACTGAACACAGAAAAGAGCTGAGAGATAATTTCCTCCCTTCAACGGCCAAGCCTGGAGTTGAAGAGGCATGGAATTAAGTTATGGTCTCGATGGTGACCTCAATTATGCTTTTCCTTTCCAATAATAATTGTTCTCTCGCATTTTCCCTAGCTTTCTCATTATCACATCCGCCAATTCTGGTAACTCTCCCCTTCTCTGCAAGCAGACCATATGCCAATCAGTTAACAGGCTCATTCACTCCAGCCGCCACAAAGCGTTGGTTTAAAATTCATTCAAATTTCATTTGAGAACGACCACACATTTCCACTGTAAATTGAAGTAAAATGACTTTACATGTGTACACAAAACCTTATTACCTCTATTTACACCTAATTTTGAATATGCTTTGGTAATAGAATGAAATAATTCGGAAAAGGAGGTTTTTGGCTGAGGTATATAGCTTCAACTCTCATTTACTTGGCTATATTTCATAAATAAACCATTAGAGCAACTAGTGAGTACATCTGTTTCTTTACATAATGAGTTTTAGTTTTGAAATCTATTCCTTGTGTTACAATTAACAGATTCCTTGAATCTTAAAGAAACATTCAGGGAAATCATCGATTTTTTTCCCAAAATATTTTGCACAAACTAGTGTTATAACATATAACCGGTTTTGTGGTTTTGAGTCATAAATTACATTGATTTTATCACGTTTCATCATATTTTATTTTGAAAATTTCGCGAAACGTGTTTTTTTGCTCAACCATCCCTCGGCGTTATCGCTCGATACTCCCTCTTAATGCTCACAACCTCGAGTTTAACTTGTGGACAGCTTCGAACGGCCCTCATTTCACTCGGCTTTCACATCACAATTCGATTCCTAGGGTCCCAGTAAAGGCAATATCGTATGCGCGCATCGCATTTCCCAATATCTCACAGCATCACAAGACCAAACCCGCCAAGTGGGTGGTGGGACGCTTTGGTTTGCGGATGGGGAGTCCTCCAGAAAAAAACCGGCGGACGAAGTTAGACGAGAGGCTTGGTGGTGGTGTGCGGCGGGAGGGTGCCGAAGGGCGAGGAAGGGGATCATCTCCCAGGGGTCGTAATCTGAACGGGAGAGGGACGGAAGGAGGGTATGGATTGGTCTCCCGCTTGCCCGCCCGGGCCGGGGGCGGTGGATTGGGCTGGCCGAATGCGAGGGACGGGACGTTGGCAGTACAGACGGCGATGGAGGGATTGATGAAGGAGGGTTTGGAATGAATGATTCCTGAGGCTTTCCGGGATGATACCCGCCGGCTGGGTTAGTCCGATGGGTAGCTCACTACCCACCTAACACTGTGATACATCTACGTTTTGCTCCGTCAACCGGCAGAAGACCGAGTGGTGGGGGCATCAGATTTAATGTTTCTGTAAGGAGTTGGCAACTTATTTTATGGAATGAGACTGGTGCCTAAAACATGAGCATAAACAACGTTGGTGTGCTTTCTTGGTACTCATTTGTGGGAGGGACAAATGGATATTTTAATCTGTAGATTCAGGTATCTCTTTTTAATGTAGGCATAACCGTGTGACATACTCTGTGGATTCTTTATAGTTTTAATAATTCCGTCGCGGAATTATGAAAGCGTTCTCGAGTAACCCTTGCATCTCTAAAATGTATGTTTTTCGTTAGAGGACCTATCATCGTTTCTATAACTACCTTCAAAGATCTGCACAGAACTAGCGAGTACCCTTTGAAATCCATCAAAATATAACCCAATCAATCATCCACTTATCTAATTAACAATAACTAAAATTCTTACCACATATTCTAAATGTGGCCCAAATGAATATGAATTATATATACAGATATTTTCATTAAATTTAACTGACACGAGTTAACTTTATTACTTCTACTAACGTAACTCAGTACTCAAGTACTCGGTACTCACGTACTCAGTAACTCAGACCCTAATATTTTTCAAACAAATTGGTTGGTAGATCGAAATATCTCTGGCAAGTCAACAGGGTTCAGACCACGCTAGGGGCAAGGTCAATGTAATTCCAGCATACGACATAAACCGATCCATTGTGAACGATCGTCTTAGCCGCCGGGGTCTCCACTCCAATCCACTGGCTAATACCCGCGAGCGGATTATCCTCAACTTGGATAAGCTGCGATCGGATTCTCGGGGTGGTTACTCCTCGATCCACTACTGCTATAACAGCAACGAGTCTTAGTTCAGATTCCGCCACCCTTTCGTTAACCGGCAGTCACCTGACTGGAAATCATTCCTTGATCGATGGCCGGACACTTCAGTCGCTACAACAGCAATCGATCTTGGATGATCACCGATTATCGTACGCGGGACGAAATCATCAATCAAACCAAGAAATGAACAGCGGCCAACGTCACTTTACGAAAGGTGGTAGGGATGACATCAATATTTACTTGTGATTTATCAAGATATTTTCCACGCGTGAGCGTGCTAGCGAGTAGGCGCGCGCGAATTCGGACGCACACACCATGCCATGGATGTGCCAAGTACTGACGACAAGATATAAGTACTATAATTGTATGGGGACTGTAATATTTTATAATATATTCAAGCAACTAGAACTCGTTAAAAAACCAATTCACCTTATAAAATAAAAGGCACTGAAATCGACACGAGTATAAATCTCCTAAATAGCTCATGGATGGGGTCCTAAAAAATTCCATCGTTATATAAAGGCAGGGGAATATGGCAGAAAGGAAGAAGAAGAGAAGAAGAAAATAATGAAAGGAAAAAATAGCCTGATTTCGTTCTAACTTCAGCAGAATGTCGAACAAAACCCATCTCATCAGTGTACATCAGGACCGAAGTAAATCAACCGAAGACTAATTATTTTACTCAAAGGGGCTCAAGTCTAATTCATATAAATGAGTGGCAAAATCCGATGACCCTTAACGACACCGGTCGAAGAAAGGAATTGGAGGTTCACATTGGCCACTTTTTTTTACAATTCTTTCCCTCGACCGGAGAGTAAGTCGACCCAGGGCCAACGGTCCATCACTAGGAGTGGTGCTAGTTACCCATGGTGTCATTGCGAATGAAGGCAATGGGGAAGAAAAGGAGGGACCTAGAAGTTGGAGGGAGGCAAAGGCATGAAGGGGAAAAGGCGGGAAATATGCGGCCGCAGGGTTTGTAGGGCGAAGGTGCGCAACAGAAAAATGGGGACACATAGCGTGGGGAGAAATATGAATGCCGAGGGTCTTGGGAGGCAGGAACGGAGATTTCTTTCAGAAGACATGAGCATTCAATGATTTTTTTACCGTCTCTACGGCACTGAAAACCGAGATTGGAAAACCGAATTTCCGTCTGGGTGACTACGATTAAGAGTAGAATAAAATTAAGGCAAAAATTCAGTTATTATGAATGGGAAAAATGAGGTTCTAAGAAGCATTCATAGATGCAAAGGCAATGCAAAGAAAAGAAGGTGCATACAATCATTGGCGTGACCATATTTCCCCAATTTCTGGGGGAAGGCAAATGCTGACTATTATTTTGTAAACTGCAGAATGGTTATATTTATACCAGGAATATGATTAACGGAAACCGTATTTACAACTGTATTTTTTTTGGAAATAGTTTTTTTTATTTTTTTTTGCTAAACACAAATGAAAATTTACTTAGTATAATAGTAAAATAATTTGGGAGTAAACTTTTTGGTAGGCTATATCCTAATCAGCCCCTCGCCTCTATCTACGCTTATGTACTCAACGTTTTGTCCATGAGGTAAAGAAAGAGAAATTTCAGAAGACGAAGTGACAAAAACGTAGCCCGACAAAATATTGTGAGAAGTTACTTATTGTTAGAGCTTACTAAGTAAAAGATTATCAAATAGTGAATAATGGAAGATCGGCACTGCTCGGATTAAACGCCCAATGACATTTTAAATTTGAATATAAATATGTTTTAATCCTGTTATAAGATTTTTTTAGTAATGTATCACGTCATCATGTATCACCATTTATCACAGATTTAAAAAAGGTTGATGGCAGTACGATGACGAAAGCAGAGTAAAAGAACTTTGCGTGGCAACAAATAACCTGTCAGTAAGGCTACAAAATGCATGCGTCACTTGAGCAACCCTCAATATTATGACGTTTTTAAAGAAAATTTGGGCACCAGAAGAGCATTCCATTTATTCATAAATCTGAGGAAATGTATTGCGAAAATGCCCGTCACTAGGTGGATTCGGCGTTGAACGCGACATCATTTCATTTTATTCGATAACTGGAAGAATATTTTTGAAACTCATAAAGGTGATCGTTTTAATTTAATTATTATTACGATTTCCCAACAAATAAAAATAAAAAGGAAACATCTCTTATGAAATTGTTTACTTGAACGGAAATATAGAGCAAATGTCCCAGCATTGGGCAATCATTTAAGAACGGCACTCACACATTAGAGCTTGTTTAGGAAATTTTGAACAATGATTAAACCAACCACCTTTTTTCATATTTTGGATGCTGTCTTCGGTTACATACAAGAGGAAATACGAAAGTAGTGAGAGGAGTGAAAACTAAGGAAAAATGAAACAAAGGACGACGTAGGCCAAATATTAGAATCCAAGCATTTGTTCCAAAGCATAGGTACCGATAAATGATCTGTTTAAGAACTACTAATGAATAAAACACCGAAATACATCCGATGACCCCCCTTTTCTCTGATTCCACATCCGTCCGTCAAATAATGCGATAATTTGAAAAATTACATTCCACAAAATTGGAACACGAACATTCTGTCGTTTATCTGGCCATGCGGAAACTACCGAAAAAAAATATCCACTCGGGATCAAAATATTTATGCAAACCAATCGGCCATGATAATTTAATAAGTCCATCAATAAAGTGTATTTTTTTATTCTCCACATTGCTGATTCTTTATCCGTATTAATTTTTTCCCATTATTATTAACATTGAGGACAACCAAAAAAAATGGCAAACTCTTGCAAAATTATACAAAAATTGGTTGTAGTTTCAAAATTTTACTGCTAAGTTAGTGCAGCTAATGAGATTTCAATTAGCGAAACCTTACTAAGTCATGGGTTGGCATAATATATCCTAAGAGGCACTACAATTACTATTGATCAAGACAAATACGTAAAATTTCAGTTTTCAAGATAGCTAATTACATTAAATGATGACACCGTCAAATAAAAATTATATTTAAGGAAATGTCACTTCCCCTGTCAAGCTGTACGTGAGGAATTTACCTAAAGGAACTAAAACGCGTAATTTTCGATTAACACAGCAGGGAGAAATTAAAAAACAATAATTGCATTTATTATTGTACATTTCATCTGCTGTTCCAATAAACAACAAAGGGAGCAGCTCATGTGCTTTGTGGTGTCGTTCGGTCATGTGTTCCCTTCTATTTAAAATGGTACCATTCAAAATATCGTTTTTTTTGTGGGTCGCGAAACTTGTATAATTTTAATTGGCAAAATGGAATATTTGTGTGACAAATTGAAATAAGAAATACATATGGGCCAGTAGTTTTCTACAGTTAAATATAAATTGAAATACAAGTATAAAGAAAAAAGTGGCATAATTTTAATACTTACTAGATTGCGATAATTTTACAATGAGCTATGTTTTTTGCTTACTACCATAATTTCTATTATTCTAAAAATATTTACATGCATACAAGAAATATTATGGGAGGTGTAATTATGAAACAACTTAATTTCAATTATTTGCATGTCAGAAGTAATTATTACAGGATTGACCTTTCAAACATAAGACTATTTGGAGCTTTTGAATTAAAATATGCTTCCATAAGTTCTCATTCGAACCATGTGAAAGAAATAGCACTTAAGGCAAATTGTATGAAGATTACTATAAAAAAATGACATTTTTAAGTTTAAAAATAATACTTCCATGAAAATGGAGATATACCTAATTCATGAGGTCAAAAATTAAAGTAACATTATTTTTCTGGAAATTTAATAAAAAATGTAAGGTTATTCAGTTGAAATTGATTATACTGAGACTAATTTCGCTACACTGTAACATCATCCGGCAAGTAGCATTCTCATTGAACCGTTGTTTACCTTTAACTTTTATTTAGTTTTTAACAATATGTAGGTAGCACAATGGGAATACTGGTAAATATTTCATTTCATTTTCCACTATTATCGCTAATATAACATGGTAACTTAAGATGAAGTCACAGACTACTATAATATTTTTTGCTAAAACTACGACTTTTCTTTCAAAAGCTCCATAGCACCTTCATGCATTAAAGATAACTTCAGCAAAGTTTAGATCGAGTAATAAAAACCATAATAATTTGTTGAAGAATAACGAAATAGTGTGATACATACATCAAATAAAATCCATGAGGCTATTTTTACTAGAACTTGGTTCGAAAAGCAAATAGCTTTACGCTTACGTATGCATAAACTTCCTCACTGCCTTCATATTAGGATGACAGTTTCTTGCGAACTATTTAATAACCTCCTTTTACTTGATTATTAGGAAAATACGGTAAATTAAGATTTCTAAATTGCGTACGGAAAATTAAAGTTAGGAAATTATTAAACGAAGTCTCGATCAGAGTGTCGCAGTAAGCCCACAACTAGTGGTGACCTGAGGATCCATGGTACAACTCCGGCCAATAACTCAGGATCTCCTCATCCAGTGAATGCCAGGTGGCAAGCCTATTCTAATAAACCACAGGATGGACAGGTATATAGATTAAATTGTACACGCCATATGGAGTGGAATGCAAGGTGAATTCACCTGATATTAACCTATTTACTTCCCTTTGCGTTGTGTGTGTGGTTTTAGGTTCGTCTCTACCAGAAAGGACGGCGTGAAAGCGCAACGGGTTGAGCATGCGTCCACTGAATGAGAGACTCCCGAGAGCCAATCCGAGGGATTCCTCTAGGATCTACAGCTAAACCTAACCAGTGTGACTTTCTGTGCACAAGGACTTATTGGGAAGCCGTGGACGTTATGGGAAAGGAACTGAATCACATACCGTGGATTTCGCAAGTAAGTAGGTCTTAGTTACGTGTGAGCTCCACCCTCACCCATAAAATTGACCTTTAGATAGAAGACAGAGATATAGTTTTACCATGACTGGCTCTTCATCACATACATTTCTAAAATATGCAAACACAAATTTAAATAATTAATGATATTACTAAAAAAATAATCCAATTAGTTCACAAATTTAAGCAATAAGCTGCAACTACACAAAGGAATTAAAAATAAATTATTAATGCCAACTAGAGCAAGATTAATACTTGTACATGCCCTCATTTTTAATACTACGGGATTTAAATTAAAAATGCCTATGGCCTGCATAAAAAATTTAAATTGAGGTTTTTCGACCAATTGGCGATCAAAGAAAAAATATGCATAATGCCACCTCTCCACTAATATACATTTTTTATATCACTAAATCTTTATGAATTACTTTCTCTGGCATTCAGTTCAAACATTTTTATGGTATTCACTTACTTATGCACACCCTTGAAAGCTTTTTATTTGCGTTCTAATTCCATATGCGGATCTTCATGGTATGAAAAAAACCGGTTTTGAAAATTTTCTCGCATAAAACTGATTTTGGGAATGAGAGGAGCTCAGAATTAATGGAGTTAATTCAGGGTTACTACAACTTTGGAAAAATAAAATTTCTTAATTTTTTTCAGGTTTAATTTTCAAAATGCATAACATTCCACCGAATAGCATGAGATTATTCTTCCACAGTTTGGGCGCTTGTTTCGGCCAAAAAGGGTCCATTTTTGCTTACTCTGACGATAACGTTATCCCATTCTCACTCTTTCTCATTACTATTCCAGAGCCAATTTTCTTCGTATTCGATATTTATAATTCCAGTCCGCGAGCGAACATGCACGAATCCGGACCGGGAGCGGAACGAGGATTTTGCAGAAAATATAGAGGGCCAGGGGTTCGAGTGACTGCTCGGTGGAACGAGGAGGGGGGACTCATCGCAAAGGACGGTGGCGGGGAGGCACGAATGGAGAGATAGGATGGATTTTTGAAAGGAGGACAGAAGGGAAGAATAGTTAGAGGAAATGAAAAAGAAAGAGGGAAGAAGAATGGAAGGGAAATAGGGAGTGGAATATAGAATGAGGGAGAGCGAAACATAGGATGAAAAGGAGGGAGTGAAACTGACAGAATCCGAAAGTGTGGTAAATGAAGAGAGAAAGAGGCAAATAGGAAGATTAAGGGAAATGGAGAAAGGAGTACAGTTTAGGTGGAAGAAGAGGGAAAAGAAGGATAGAGTAAGAAATTGGGGCAGATAAAGGGAGAGAGGTGAGGCAGGAGAAAAAAAGAGTGCGAAAGATTTGAAGAGAATGAAATTAAAAGAGGGAGGGAGAGAGATAGATAGATAGGAGGGATATGGGTAGAGAGGAGAGGAGGGGAGAGAGGAGAGGAGTGAGGGGGGGAGTGAGAGGGGGATGAATAGAGAGGTAGGGAATAAGAGTGGGATGTTGATATACGAGTTTATAGAGAGGGAGAATGAGGAAGGGGATAGAAAAAAATTAAGGAGGGAAGGAGAGAACAGAAGAGAGGGAAATAAACTGAGAGAGAGAATGGGATAGAAGGAGAGCGAGAGAGAACGGGGCTGGGGAGGTGGGAGAGTAAGAGGGAGGATGAGAGGGAGGTAACAGAGGGATAGGGAGTGAGAGAGACAGCAATGGTGTCGGGGGACCAAACCGTGAGTGGCACCATATGTCGCCGGCCGCGGTCTACCCTCGTACCCTCCCACCCCCCCCCCCCCCCCAAA
>LYUA01000408.1:681514-704758 GCA_002093875.1 Calopteryx splendens
ACGGGGGGGGAGGGTTGGCGGTTTGGGAGTACGGGGGACCAGAAAGTGCAGAGTGGGGGAAGACTGAGGGGGAAGGAGGGAGGGGGAAGGTAGGACGGACAGTGGGGGAGGAATAGATAGAGGATATGGGATGGGAGAGCTCGCGCACCGACCTTCTTTTTATTCTCCCCGAAAAACGACCGTGGCCGAGAAAAGCACTTGCTACCTTAATAAAGTAGGATTTCTCTCGGCGCTCGTTTTGGCATGGGGATGGTGGACAGTAAAATTTGCCGTAAGGGCCCGAGGGGTCGAAGGGTATTCCAGAAAAATAGAGTGGTCTTTCGGGTTCGTAAATGTAATTGTTGGTACGACTGAATAAATACCATGGATGTCCCGTGGTCGTGCAAAAGGATATTCGGAAAAGAAAATCACCATCCTCATTAAGTGTATTAGACCTAGAGACAGGTTAAAACTTCGAAAATAGACCAAAATAGTTAATAATTATGATAAATCGTTATAAATGACTTAAATATATAAAAAAAAACTTATTTTTGAAATTTTGATATGCTGACGATGAACTTGAAGTTTGGAAGATAAGAAGGCTGTATTTTTACATAATAAAAAAATAGAGAAGAACAGCAGAACAACAGAAAAGCTTCAAAAGTAACACAGAACATAAATCGAATATTATAAACATTTGTCAAACAATGTTGAAAGAAATTTGAATTATAGCTAGACTTAACCACGAATATGTATTTCTTAATAACTTCTTATAACTAGGTAATGAAATTGAATATCTGGGTGAATGTGCGAGTAAAATTCAATGTCTTAACCCCTGATTAAACAATTCTGTGCAAATCCACAAAAACTAAATAGCTGCGAATCATTTTTAAAATTTAAATAGTTACTACTTTGGGTTAACTAACACGATGTTCAGACTCAGCCGATAAATGGTATTTTAGAAACAGCAAATATTTTTTGAGCTAAAAATTGTAGCAGAAAAAATTATTAGTAGAGCTACAAGAAGTCACCAAATACCTGTAGATTTAAATCAAAGTTCATTTACCCTTCAACTCTGAATCTTTAGCTTTAAAATGAAATATCTTAAAGAGCAAAATCAAGAAATGCTTAAAAGAGACAATTTCATCTTCTCTTCAATCTACCTGCTCACCAGTGGCACATAAAAAAGAAAGGGTAATTGATGCACGTTAATTAATGTGATGATCTTGAAAAACTGTTTTAATATAGAAGCTTTTGGTTTCAAACTCAAATAAAATGTTTCACAAAGATCTATTTCGTGAAAGTGAATACACATTTTTGAATGTCATTTACCTTAACAAATGGCTTTACTTTCTGTTTTACCTCATTATTTTAGACGATTTGGGGGAAAGAGAAAAGTATAAATACTGAGGATTTTCATTTTCATATTTTCGTAACAGACATATAAATAATATTTCCACATAGTGGAATCTTCTCTGCGAAGAAAAGGTACATTGTCTGCCTTCAAGGAGATTCAAAATTGAAACTTTCGAGGGTTTGTGCATTTTATTCTCTCAAAATATCCCCCTTGTCTTTTAAAAGACCCAGAAATGGAAAAATAATATTGGTGGGCAGGCAGAAAAGGAACGGGGAATTTTCGTGAACACTCATTTTAAGGTACCATTGACTTAAAATTACGCCTTCAAAATATAACTAAGAAAAATCTTATGAAACTGACGCGACAAGAAAACAGAACAATCAAGAGAATTAGTAGAATAACCTTTTACTCGGGCTCAAATTCACTCTTCTCCCATTGTGTAGGACGCTGAAAAAATATTCCCCTTAAAAACCGCGAAGGTTGCCAACAAGCAAAGAATATCTTTAAAGTCGAGGGGTAAGTGTTGCTTAATTACACATGAAAACGTATAAATGTATTATCTATATTCCATTCTCAATATCAACTGTCGTAATAATGAAATATAGACGTTATGACGAAAATTTGTTTTAGCAATATACGAGTATTAAAATCCGCTCCAAATATAAAAGCTCCATCTTTCTCTTTAAGTATTTTAGCAGAAAAGTCTGTGTGCAACATGAGTCTATTTTACTCATTCAGAAACATTATTGTACGTGTGGAAATTATATTTTCACGTGCAAACACATTCATTTTATTTTGAAATTACAACAATTTTACTAATTGTTCTCTTTTATATTCTTGTAATAAAATAACTTTTACAAAAAGTTCAACTTAGCCACACCCTTACTGCAATCATGCTTCAATGCGTTCCTCCAAGTCATAGCTGCCATTGCTCAAATTTTTTATCTCTTTAGAGACATTGGCATCCCCCTGTACTAGTTGATGTCATTTTATTCCAGCTTACTCTTTCAGAAAGATAAAAGATTGAAAATTAGTTCCTTAACGTTTCCATGGAATTCCAAAGTGCTTCTGCAAAATATCACAATCTTTTGACCCAGACTTTTCCCTCGCACTTTCAGCTCCGTTTAACGAAACCAAAATGCCAATTCACATCCCCATACTTTCCTGGTTTACGAACATTCAATCTCCTAATACGCTTTTCGACGTTGCGAAATAGATTTTCAGTTCAATTCGTCACTAGTATTTTCATACCTCATCATCCAATATTTTTTTAAATTTCCATTTCCCTCATTAATTTCATCTTTCTCCTTTCCCACCTATCTGTCTAAGATATTTCTGCAATTACTTAATTCCACATAATCATCAAACTACATTCATCCTCTTTTTACAAGGAATAGTCTTCAATAATATTGTTGTTATACTTAAGCGTAAAATTCCAGACATTAACCTCATTTATTCATGCATAACCTTTCAATTTTTTAAAAGCATTGATTCTTTTATTTTATCCATCACTGTAGCGACAAGCACTCAAAATGCTAAACTGCTCCACTCGTTTTAATAAATGCCCTCCATCTATAATATTTGACTTGTCCTTGTACTCCTTGATAAACCTATTATCATCCATCTTGAATAAACCCGCTAGTAATACAATCAAGCTGATGTATTAAATTTGACCTCCAATATTTTAACCATACGACAGTATTGCATCACCGTCAGATGAAAGGCTCACTTCCTCTTCTCACGGTGTGTGAAATTCAAAAATCATATTAAGAGAGACAGTTCCTTTCCCTATGCCGTCTGTGGTTTCTCAGGAAGATCTAGTACCCAAAATTTACACTGCTTGGGTGAAGCTGAAGGTGAACAAGGTCACCGGGAATCGCATAAGAGCCCTCCAGTTGGTAGCTGAACACATAAGAGCCCTCCAGTTGGTAGCTGAACCCCCTACCAACTAGGCTACCACAGTAATTGTAAGTGCTTGGAATAAAAATTTCTCGCGGATTATGATCCAAATTTGAGAATAATCTACAGAAAAAAAAGATAATTTCTACCAAAATCGATTTTTTCATCCGAGTAGCCAATAGCCCATTAAAATCGAGTTACAGCATTTTTCCAAGCATATGTGACGTCATTGAGCCAGTGAGTAGCTCAATGGGCAGAATGTTCCCCGACTGACCGCAGGGACCTGGTTTCAAATTCCTGTTGACGCTGAAGGGCAGCCCGTCTAAAATCCAAATTGCGCGATTTCATGGATCCCAGAACTCCGTGGGAGACCCCAGGTGGCAAAGAGAAAGGAAACTCCCTCCCCTACGCTGAATGTGTGAATTTCACACCCTTAAGGGCTTAGTTTGAGATGAGTTCTACATTCACCTATCAAAACCAACCTTCGGGTTTATTACTGTGGTTTATGCTTCGTCTAAACGCACGCTGCGTTAAGTGCAATGTTAAGAACCTCTGTCACTTAAGCTTTTAGGTATATATGGCAGAGGCAGATAGGCGTAATTGAGATACTTAAGAATCAAAGACTGCGAAGTCTGAACAAAAATGACTCTTGTCATAAATACCTATCCAGAATCGCATGCCTATCACTGTAGGTGAAAAATGATGTGTAGACGATAAATTGTATTTTCTTTCACTCTTGAAAAATATAACAAACTATTTTTATTATAGGTATTAATAGTCTTTGAAAAATAAAATACGAGATTATTCTTTCATGAGTAATTTTGGTAGTGGTGCTATAAAATTTATTCCACACTATACGAAATGTGAAATATTTTAAAGAAGTACATACCTTAAATATTAGGTGCTAAATTGGTTTGAGTGATTAGTTCTTCCACCTATAAGGTGTATATCGAGGTATAAAAAGTTTACGCTTAACGGTTTAAGGTTATGTACATGCACTGAACTGAGGGCTAAGTTTATTTTTGTGAACTTTCCCTCCAAACCAAAAAGCTGTCTTATATTTTTTAAATAAAAACCAGAGAACAGGGATAGGCTATTTATGGGTTAGATAAGGAGTCAAAAAATCGGGTAGAGATGGGAAGAGCTAGAGAGATCTTTAAGGCTATGATAGAGGGGGAATTAAAGAAAATCACAGTACAAGAAACATCATAATACCCCGCAAGCCGCCGCAAGGGCGTGTGGCATGAGGTGTTAGGCCACCAGCCATACATGCACTAATGTTATATTAACTACTGCACACAATGTTAGGGACAAAAGGAAGGATATCTTGGAATTATCTGTGGCTTGAAGGAGAATAGAAATTACGAGGAGAAAAAAAAAGTAAGCAGAAAAAGGTTTTTATGTGTGGCAAGATGCTTCGGAAGTTGGCGACGATTTATTGTCGAATCTTAAGAGAGAAACTGATGCGCATTTAGGTTCACTGTGCTAAGTCAACGAATTAGTGACTAAAGATGACGCTTAAGACGAAGACACGAAATGATATAAAGACTCCCGTCTCGACCTACAGACGAATAAAATACAAAAATCAAGTGGATCAAGTGGCTGTTCCCCATGAGTGCAGTAATTTTCCGACTTCATATAGGCACCTCGAGCTCAACGCAGTCCAAGTCCAATTACATTCCTCATGGTTTTGAGGAAACAAGCATACGAATACTTGATCTTTAAATGCGACAACAATCAATGTCAATTCACTATTAAACATTCGTGCGAAATTTCTGTATGGATGCCTACGAGAAGGTGGTGTCCCACAACATAAACATTCGAAGCTAACTTATAGGTATTTATAATATGAGATAAATGCAATACAATTGATGCTACAGTCGGTTTGGAGCAGCATAAACAGCATATCCTGACAAGAGAGAAAAGTACTTACTCCAAAAATCTATTATGTCACCCCACCATTTCACCAACAACAAAAAGATGTTCAAATTCTTTTGATTCTTTTTGATCTTCAAATTAACTTTCTAATTCTTTATACATCTCGATACATCAGAATAACTCGTGGCCTACTTATATACAATTCATGCCCAGCACAATGATGGTAATATTTTCAAACAGAACAACATGCGTTCGTAGGTATGGGACCATTTAACTCAGAATAGGGCTTGACTGACAGGTTAACGGGACTCAGTCGAGTTCTTATTCTGCTAAGTTCAAGAGACTTAACGTCTCTTGGACTTCCAACTACCTTCAAGTAAATTTCCACCGAAGGTTTTAGTACACTACCATGAAAGTTGAGTGTTGGCTAGAAATTTCCTGCTACTCCGCTTGTCCAAATAGCCTAATAATTACTGACGATTATACGAGAGACTAACTGAAATAAACGGGTTCAGCATTGAAGTTCATCAGCGATTTATTAAAGCATTCTCTGTCGAGACTCTCTCCCAGTATCACTATCAACAGTGAAACGACCTCGAAAAAGGGAAAATTTTAAGAAACCTCATCCAAATGACGAGAGTCATTAAGTATTGAGTTAGAGTTGTCTTGGCGATTTCAGATCTCCTTGCAAGTTATCGCAGGCTATGCCTTGCCAAATGATGCCAATGCTATCAAAGCCAAAACATTTCCCCGTGAAGGGCGATTTTAATTGGTAAACTTTACCATTTTCTAAAGAGAATCTAACTTCATGGAACCCAAATGACTCCCAAGTAGTTATGTCCTTTAATGCTTCATTGCGTACTTCAGGCGTCGGATTCCAAATAGTATTACCGTGTTATCTAGGCCGTTTTATTTTAAGACAGTTATCTGCTCGAAATCGCCGATTATGCAACGGCTTAAATACATTTCTATATTTAGAATAAACGCTTATCCTTGGATAAACTTAGTTTTACTGCATTAAACGCACTGAAATGATGGTGGGGAAAATGGGGTTACTACAGAAAAGTAATACTTGCGCAGGAAATAAGACAAATGCCATGCGTATCCCTAGACGCTTCAACTTACATATTCTTCCTGAGATTTGGAAATTAGTAAAAAAATGCCAAATGTATTAACTTTATCCCTCTACGCCAATAATAAGACCACGTAACCAAATCGGAGATATAAAACGACTGTTGGCGGTCACGTTTAATCCTAAATTAGATACCACGGAGAATGATTTATGAAAAATATCTGGTAACGCTGCAAAAAAATACTGTTTTGAAAAGGTTAAAAATTCCCGAGTGTTTAAGAATTAAAGTAACAATTCGGCTAGAAGATATTTAAGAGCCTAATTATAATACAAAAGAATAGCCCAGATAAATGAAAACGGACTTAATATTGCTTAACAACAAAAATACGGTTTCGCTTCTTATACACTATGACTTGGAGAGAGATCAATTGCGCGACAAGGAACAATAAAAACCATACACCTACCTAGAATAAATATAAGAAAAACACTTAAGATTTCACTTTTAACATGTTAGAGTGTATCACTCGAAATAATAAGTTTTAATTCACAAGAATGAATTGGACGCCGTTCACTATCGCTGCATTAGTTTCGTAAAAAGACTGCTTATTTTTTGAATTTTCAATTAAATTATGGAAATTGCAGGCTCCATTGGCTTTTGGAGAATGGAAACCGAAGGAATCATCAAATTTGCCAGTTTTACTTTATTTTAATAATCAGCTGGTAAGGGAAAAACATGAAGTTTTACTCGATTAAATATTAATCAAATAATACCATGGGAATTTTGACGAAAGGTCGTTCGCAAAATAAATGAATCCCTGATAAGCCCTTATTTTCCTGGAACGGGTTATTCTGCATTTTACTCACACTGTTAAACACAACTTAGCGGCATTTTTTTGATAATATACGGAGTGGCATTATGCACCAAAAAGTATTAAAAATACACGATTAATAAATGCCATCTAAACGTGCATTTCGGTAGGCGTAATTAGTCATTGGAAAAAGTTAGACATAAAAGAGGAAAACCGAAGTCTGCATATACCTAGTTGTGTCTAGAATAATTAGGTGAAAATAAAGTTGGCTGCTAACCGTCACAAATGAGAATACATTTTCAGAAACTTCGAATCACCCTCACTCCATCAATGATTTCTGTCCCTTACAGGAAATTTATCTCACACACATTTAAACACAAACAGCAAAAAACTAACCGAGCGTTGCTCATGACCTAAGTAGGTAAACACGGAGGCCAAATAAGTTCAATAACTTTAATAAAAAGACGTGACCGCGAACTGCAGACAACCATGGTCCACGGATACCCATGAGGACTTGAAAATGAAATTCCGATTAATAACGGTCACATTGCAGTCCGTATTGCAAAGAGGTGCGTGACAGGAGAATTCCGATACAAACTTTTGAAACAGGTACGACGGGACGGAAAAAAATTCCCAAAAATAAAAAAAATACATCGACTTTGCGAGCCCGAGATGATTTTTATTTTTTTTTAAATTTCACCTGCGCAAGTAGAATCCGAATTCCTCGTCTCCACGCCACGCCAAAGCCGGTCAGTCTTTTTTCATAACGTTTATCAATTGACAAACAATTCATCTCGCAAGATTTACGCAATCCTCCTTAAATCACGCGTCGCGTTACGCATAAAATGCAACAGCTTATGAATAATAATGAGCGGAATTAAACTTTTTACGGTCACGTCAACGAGCTTATTGAGATCTTTTTTTTCCCCCGCTGCCCTTTTCGGGCGAAGAGGCAAAGGGAATCTGCGATGCCACCGACGCTGCCGCCACCGCCGCAGAGATAAATTAAAAAGGTCCGCTCGCCGAGAAAAAAATATTAATCACCTTCTCACGCCCTTGATTTAGTGCGCGCACGGATTCAGAAAACGGCGAGGAGAGATAATGAATGTGATAACAGGTGATAATTCATGCAAATATCCCACGATTTGATAAAGCGTTTAATCGTGCTGTATATTGAAATTAATTGTAAAAAGTTTCGAGCGCCCACCCACGGCATTCGCTGGTGCCAAAGGAACGGGTTTTTGATAATCTTACTGCCCACTTCACTTCGCATCTAATTTCATTGCACACGCGTCTCTCTGTCATACGAGTGAGATGATCCAGTGACATCCCGAGCCTAATCTCTTTCACGGAAATTCCCCTACAAGCAGCTTTAAATAAAAAAAACTCATTTGGCCCGTACACTAAAGCTTTTGTTTTCTGCCTAACAAGTTTCGTCAGACAAAGGGCCACTGTTCACACGTGTGTGAACAAAAGCTGCGCTCACCACCATTATTTACTTCGATGGATTTCCTTCGTAGCACACAAAATATAACATTTTAATTAGGGGAGATGAAAAATTGGTGTGACCAAAATAGCTACATTTTCTGCCGCCACCAGATGATAAATGATGGAGATAACTGTACCTGTCTCTAAGGAGCACTTTTTGGAACTAAATTAATTCAAAATATAATATTTTTAACAACACTAAGTTCCTACTACCAGATTTTCCATAACATCATAGGAGGGATACCGAAAAAAATGGTATTTCTTACGACCCCCTGAAAACTACCACACAAAGTCGAACACTTCTAAGAATTTCTTCCCTGTCCAAATTCCCGTTCACCCTGAATTCTTTCCGTCTTCGGTTTTTGATATTTCTGCCCTCCTTCTTGCCGTCCAAAATGCCTTTTCTCGCCCATTCCCTCATCCCCGCTTCTGATATATTATCCCTTCTATCACAACCTTCAACATCCCTCTCCATATCCAGTATACTCACTTTTCCCGCATTCTTTTATATTTCGCTTAGCAAATTCATCTCCTTCCCCACCCATGTTAATACTCCTTTGCTGCCCTCCTCGCTCCAAATTAATTTCTGCCCCATAACCACATCTCAAAGGACTTTTAATTTACTTTCGTCCTCTCCTCTTCCATCATGGGCCAGTTTTCATAACTGTAGAATTCTTCGCTCCATATTAAAGTGTGTGCTCATCTCATTTTTATATTTTACTTTAACAACATGGTAAAGTATTGTGATGTTGTCAAAATCGATTTTCGATTTTTTTTTAACGGAAACGTTTTGTTTTGGAGTCTCTTGAACACATTATGATCATTTTCTGATGGTGGGTGATAGGTTTTTTGAACGCACGATAGCTCAAAAATTATTAATCTGAGTGAGGCGAAATTTCAGGAATTTGATTTTGTTTAAGAATGGATGAGCTGATTAGTTTATGGAAACATTCACCACTGGATTACCCTCTCGTCTGTTTTTTTTACTCGCTACAGCGACGCCGCAACCCCTCCCAATAAAAACGTTACTACAAAGGAATTAATGATTCTGGAATTATATGCTTTCTTGTTTCACCCCACAAGGAATGTTATGGGAAGATGGCAACTCTCGTGGCGTGACCACGTTCTTTTGCACATTAAAATATGTAATAATTAAGAAACAAGCGTCGGACTTGACTAAAATAAGAGAAAGGAATTGAGTTTTCTTATCCAGTTCACCGTTATTTCGGTGTCGTTTGAAAAATTGAGAAAATATCATGCGTAAATTTTGAGGGATTATATCCATCTTTGGAATAAGGACTCCATAGAAACCGCCATTTCCCATACTGTAATGAGTAAGGCAAGATTTTAATGACTTCACAGAAATATTTGAGGACATTTTCAACAACAATTTTCTAGAACTTATAGTGATTCAAAGAAGTCTTAAGAGGAAGAATTAATATTAAATAGCTGAAAATCCCTGCTTCCTATGGGATTTTTTGCGTAATAATTACTTGAAAATTTCATGGAAATATAATTTCATCTCAGAACGAAATTGGAAGTATGGAGAAAGTCATGTGCTTGCCATATCAGATTTTTACTTAATTGCTTATAGCACTCATCATCCATTTCCCGTTTTTGTGCATTCATTCTTTGCTTATGCAATGTTTCTCATTATCTTTAACACTTGGTACGCCCATCTTTTTTTGAAGTAATGCATAATTATTCAAACTGATCCACATCATCTAAGATGTATCCTTCAAGTTTAATGTTCGAATTTACATACCAATTTCATGGCCCCTGATATAAAATTAATATATTTTAATAACAACATTTTTTACGTTTTCTGATGAATAAGAAAAAAATAAAATCTTGGTGAACACTGCATTATAAGTTACATAAAAAATGTAATGACAAGGCATAACGAGTATTCACATAGTACAACGAAACAACAAACTTACTTTGTAATTTTCCAGAAGTTTAATGACAACGACACAATGGAATATGATTCCCTGTGGCATCGTTTCGTCAAAATTTTATCAATAACATTCTAGAAAATTACCAAGTTCACGAAGGACTTCCCGACTCCATTAAAAGCCATAAGTAATCGTAATGTTCATCAAGCTAATTTTCTAGTTCAGTGACTCTGCGTATGCTTTAAGAAGCAAGAAAATCTTTCTGGAAAGCCAAGCAATTAATTTAAAGAACCAAAAATACGGACTAAAATTAAATGTAGAAACGTACCCACTTCGCGCAAGGACACAAGAAAATCGATTCTAAAGCAGAGACACCGCGCACAAATAATCGGAGACCTAAAAAATTTGCAGGATTCCTATAGTCCTTAGGTATAAAAGTAAATGCTTAAAAAGTTCCTGCACCGATAAAAACGCACCAGAATCATTCTCCCATTTCAGCTTCATGCACCCCGCAAAGCATTTTACCCGCGATGAGACTTCGAAATGCTTTTAGTCGCGAGAGGGTGGCATCGGCGCAAACTGTGCACCCTTTTATGGTCCCACCAAAGTTGCACAAGTGACACGAAAGAATTAATACTCGGGTTTGCCGCTGAATATAGTGAGATCATAAAACCAAGGAAACATGTGCGTCCCATAAATTAGCGGATTACTCGCTAAATGGTTAAATAGAGTGTAGCGCTGCTCTTCATTATTCCGAAAGTATTGAGCTCCAGGCCGGAGCGTCGATGCCAGGTAATACATTTTATCCTCCTGGATGAGGTCATAAATACCACTTATGAGTTTTTGGTTTAAATTACTTTGAAATAAATAGGACAAAGGCCCAAATGAGTGTCTCGAGCTTTGATTTACGGGATCCTTTATGTTCTCGCACCAGCTCCTCAAAACGCATAAATAGCATCGCGCACCACAAGCGTGACGTTAAACTTCTTAAAAGAAATTCACGGTAATTAGAAATGACAATAACCTTCATGACATAGGTAGTCCAAATTCCACCTTCTAAATAAGTAGATACCTATATTCAAAGTGAGACCTTACGAAATTAAGTCGACCGGACGAAGATATCATGACATAGAAAAGCATAGGAGATATTTAAGTATACGTGTATCTTTCAACCCTATCTCCCTTCAAACTAAAACTTAACTTACATACTAACACCCTATGTTGTGGTAACACTCTGTATGTCACGGATGTGAAAGCATCAATTATTTCGGTTAAGTTTAAATGGGGCTCTACCCCTACACCTTTAAATTTCATCAAGCCAAAATTCATCATTGCACAGTGACTGGAAGTTAATTAAAGGAATACGGATGTAGTAATCAATTGAACAAATAAGATTGATAAAGAAACTACTATGATTCAAAATAACCAAAAATAACTAACGCTGTATAAAATAGTACAAATATATCATTAATACTGAGATCAAATAGAATATATCTCGATGTAAATGTAAATTAAGGATTTAAATAATTAGTGTTGTGTACACGAATGTAAACGAATAAGTTTCCCAAAAAAATTTAAGGATAACATAATATTATTAACGGTAAACAACTGGCCAAGGTAGGATTCTGATGGACACACCCCACCTAACGATAAATGTACGCTTGACAATTAAACCAACCTATATAAAACTAATAGTGTTAGTTAAAAAAATAATCAAATAGATGCCAAACTTCTAAACACACACAATCTGAAGTGCCCTTCATTTACAGGTTTAAATATGATATCCAAGAAGAAGAGATTAGTTTCAACAATTACTAGAGGTCAAATGCCTATTAACCGCTTCAAAAAGATAGATGAAATAACTTTATGCATTATTTATATAATTACTTTAAAAGATTATTTATTAGTTTTATGCTGCCTTCTTATAATTCAGCATTCTTTTGGTGACCTAAATAAACAGATAATCACAAAAAACGTAATGGCTTTTGGGTGATTATCATTCAAAGAAATACGGAGCAGCAATTTCAACACCAATTACAAGTGAGAGGTCGAGTCCGGGAAACGGTAGCAGTCATGCTGTTGTTTTCTTTGAAAATATTACGAACAATTAGACAATGCGACCGCTATTCTGAAAATTTCGTCACATTCAATGTTAGTGTCAGAGAATATATCACATCAAAACCACAAAACAAGGAAGAAATGATTGTACGTTACTCTCCACAACAACATGTCTCAAGTAAATAAGGCCTCAAGTGAGATGAGATACATGCCATTTCCGACAGTAAGAAACGCACCATTGTCGACTTTTTGAGAAAGTTAAGCGATACACTAAGCGATAAATTTCTCCAAAGAAATAGAACAGCAGCTATCTCCCATTTTCAGAGCAGGTTTAAATTAACACACCACTCCTCTCAACGAAGAAAGCTATAGCATTGAATATAAACGTATCCAAAACAGAGCAATCACCAAAGGCTATACACAGGACACGATCGACGAAACCAAAATATGCAAAACGATAAAATTAAATAATAAGCATCCCAAAATTCTACCGCAAAACAAAACCTCCAATTAAAATTTATTTTATTATCACTACTCCCAAAATCAACAAAAGGCTTCAACAAAATATTTATGAAGGTCGACAATACACGACAATCACCATCACAACGCCCTTTCAGGGGGATTTCCGCCCTCCACATCTAAAGAACGCTGACGCTCGCCACATTTAAGAAACTGGCCTCTTCAGCAAATTTACGCATCGTATTTTAATTAAAACATCGATAATTTCAAGCTGATCGCCTCCGAAAGTCTAAATTTCTTCATTTCCTCCAAAATAAAATGATTTACAATGAACCACGCATCACCAATTGAATACATTTCAATCGAGTAGATAGGAATCAAATTTCAAGCAACTGCGAAAATTTCAACAGTCACGTGAAATTTTCAGCAGACATATGCGAACATATGATAACCCTTCCCCCCACCTCAACCCCTCTCCAACACGTAATACCTACATTTCCTCACCACCGCCGTATCCTTAAACCGTTCACATTCTACCGGAATAGCAACACACTTGCCCTCAGTGACTTTGAGTCGTGACAAACCATCGACTTGCTTTCGAAGCTAACGTCTCTATGTCCATTAACTAACTCGGTGAATGTTGTCACCTGTTAATGGAATTCCTAGTTTTTAACAGTATCCCTTCAATTATATGCGAGTATATCCGATACTCCCCAGGTAGGAGAATCTTCATGTTGTATCAGCATACGTACACTTTATAAATATACCTCAAAGTTGCTTTACATGATGAATAATGGTAGGAATGGATATAATTTTATATTAGCTGGAAAGAATTGTAAAAGATTGCTAGATCTAAAATTCATTTCCCTTAATTGGCCTCATTGTGAACGCTTATCTGGCTTAATGGTGGGGAATTATATGACACAAAATATCCACTTTCTATGACGTAAACCAGAGAAGGAAAATGAAGCAGGGGTGGAAAGAGCCATTTAGAGGAGTACGAGGCTTAAACCTATCGATGCGCACATGGAATAGAAATTCGTAGATATAAGCGCAATGCGCACTAATGTTTAGCGGGCACTATTTTACAAATTTGAAATTTTGATAAAACAATAAATAATATTACATTCATATTACATTTTTCAAATACATTCTACATGAACTGTCGTCGTTTACATTTATTTTCTGCCGTCATTGTGACTACATGACTCACGCCGTCACAAGCGTCTTCCCCTTTCCCCTCACCTTTCTTCCTCCATCCCTCCCTCCCACTCTTTTCCCCAGATGCGAATGTAAATGGAGGAGAAACGACGGTTTAAGGGAACGGCCATATGCAGAAAGAGAGAGATAAAAATGTTCCGTTTGACGAGAGACGGTGACATCGTGCTAGGAGGCGAGCTGGGACGGGAGAGAACAAGTGAAAGGCGCGAGTTAAGGTGCATTCTTCCCCTCGTCCGCCCGTGCGCATAGCCGTCCGTCCAAATGAGGAGTGTCAATCACCAGTGGGCCCCCAACTGCTGCGTCCACGCTCGTGGATTTCGTTTTCAATGACTTTGAGACAACCAAATCTTGCGTTCCGTATTTGTTTTTTTTTTCTTTCTTTTCTACTTTGCGTTGCGTTATTTGTGACATAGTATTCGAAAATGTTGAGAAAAAACGAAAGTAATGAGGTTCTCGAGGCATAGGATACACATAATAAACATTTAAGTGGGAGGACATCTAAACCTGATCAGGTAGAATATTTGAGCTATTTAGGCAGTGTTATGGACAAAGGTGGGCAATGTTGTAGGGATATTGGAAGAAGAATGACATTAGGTGAGGAAGCCTTTACGAGGATCAGAGAATTGATGACAAGGACCTTAGACAAGGATGTGAAGAAAAGACTAGTACAGACGTTGATATGGAATGTAGCTCAGTATATGGCTCGGAAACTTGAGGGGTCGTTGAGGCAAGATGAAAAGTGTAGGAGGATTTTGAGATGTGGGTGTGGAGAAGGGTGGAAAAGGTGAAATGGAAGGAGAGGAAAACGAACGAACAAGCTTTGGAAATGGTAAGAGAGGAGAAAAGGGTATTGGGAGAAATCCGAAGAAGGCAGGAAGGTGGATGTAGGGCGTTCTGAGAGGTGATGGATTGCTAAAGAATGTGAGGGCCGGAAGAATGTTGGGTCAGCGAGGGAAAGGGAGGAAAATATTAGCCATGTTGGATTGAACGAAGGGAGGCGGAAAGTATGCAGAAATGAAGTAAAGGTTAGCGGGTGTCCATGAAAGGATCGGGTTGAAGGGAAGAAAATGAAGGGATCGTTAATTTGATACGTGGGCTAGAGTTTAGTGGTATAGAATATGATGTAATGGGTGAACGGGTAAATTACCGTAGTACCGTCCGCTTCCCCATGCCATGAGAGAAGGGCGTAATAAGTCGCTATATATATATAACGTAACCGACTTAACGAACTTCTGTTTATTCAATACCTAATGGTAAATGATAATTCATACGGTGTCTTCAAATTACAGCACTTATTTAAGGATCTATTTTTTCAGGCAAAAGCTGTTTTGATCACCTTATTTATCAGGAAATATTACCATAAAGTTGGTATTCTAATGCGACTTAGTTTAATTAGGAACTTGCAGGCATATGACTTTCCGGTAGCAGACACCGCAAACTGAGCTACAAGGCGCCCAGGGAAACCACTGGGTTATGAGACACAGAAAGGAATAAACGGTTATCAAACAGAAGGCTGTTTCCATAAGTGAGGGCATAACTCACCTTGTACTAAGCCCTACGACGTGCGAAATTCTCATATTCATGGTGGGAAGTGGGGCAGTTTCTTTCCCACTTCACGAGCTTTACCTGAAAGTTTCGGTCTCCAGAAAATCACACAGGTGGTGTCTAAAGAGGTACCACCTACATTTGAAAATGGATACCTGCAGTCAACAACCGAATTGTCTACTTACTAGGCTAGGCCACCTTGCCCCCTCATAGGCTTATACGTGCGAAAATTCCGCTTATTGCCTCTCACTAGAATGTGATATCACCATTTAATTTAAACAGAAAAACACCATCGAAATTCACTCAACGAAGATTATCTCTGAGTACAAATTAGGAAAGACAAACCTACCAATATGCGCATCACCATTACTTAGCCTTTTCTGCCCAACAACCTGCAGAAAAAATAAATACCGCAGTCACAAGTTCTGACTGGAAGACACTGTTCAGTGAGAATTGATTCCACGACATCCATGAAATATTTTGAACTAGATTCATCGCCACAATCACCTAATTCTAAATCATAAATAATTAGTTACTTAACCAATTAATTTACCCATTCATTGTGGCGTGAACAAAATAAGCGTTTGTGCGTCTCCGAATTAATATTCTGAGAAAAAGTGTATTTTACGTTCATTATTTTAAGTAGCGTAAGAACACCCTTGCACAGATCAAAAAGTCTTTATACTTGAAGATGCCACACAGTCAACCACAACCATGGTCTTAGAATAAATTGCTTATAAGAAATTGCAGTGTCGTTTCCTTGTGCTCACCATTACAAAATACTTCATGATGCTTCACCTGAATTTCTATTATCACGCACATTATTTCGAGAGAAATATTTGTTAATGACGTCACATTCAAACGCTTTCATTTAAAACCTTCAACATGACCGTTCCCGACTTCTACTTGGCATCAAAATTTTATTCACACGGATGTTTTCTGTCAGTTAGTGTGATGCATTGAATTCAAGGGAGTCGGTTGGATCCCTTTGACCTCGGAAGCCAAGGTGGAAAAACAAAACATGTAACTCTTTGTTACAAGTGCAGCTAACACACACTAAATGCACACTAAGACTACGTGGTTTGGTTTCACTCACATAAGCAAAATGAAATGCAACCCTTTACGAATTTCAGGTTCAGTTAAGTAAGTCACTATACCAAAGCTTAAAATATGGTGAGCATGAGAAATAGAGAACGAAAAATGAGTTAAAAAATTATCAATATATATAAATGATTGCAGCAAAAAACCAACGCATTATTAACAATTAATGTTGTTCAACTCTATTAATTCCAATACCAAAAACGCTTTGGAATATATATCGAATCAATGAGGAATCTGTGGATAGCTACTTCCACTTTCGCAAGAAGTAGAAAAATAATTCCTTAATTAACACAATTAAACAATAATTTCATTCAAACAATTTTTATGCAATAAAATTATAAAATAACTTGTTGAATTTGTAGATACTTGTACTACTAAGTCATAGCACGAAAACAACCCGATCTCCCGAGTAGAAAATAAAATTGATGGATCAAGACCTTTTGCACCCTTCCAGTATTCGAGAATTTTGGGATTCCAACTGATTATTATTAATATAGTCTGCAGATCAGAGGTAGGATTTTGAAATACCCAGTAAAAGTTTGCACGATTTCGTGGTTCTCTTGAGAACTCAGCAACACCACAATTCTAAATCCTACTTAGCATTACACTAAATAATTCGTCATCACGCATTATAATAAGCCATTATTCCGTTAAAAATACTTTCTGCCTCCTATCATGCCGCTCAAAATACCTCTATCCATCTGTCTCGCCCAAATCAAACTCATTAACCAAATTCCTCATTTTTCCCTCTTTCAAGGTCATCAAAATATTTTAGCCTAAGAATATTTACTTAGTCCACTATTCTGCTTTTATTAATTTCTACAAACAACCTAAGGGGCGTGGTAGTCCAGTGGTTAGAGCGCTGGCTACTGACCGGAGGGTCCGAGCTCGATTCCGGGTGACGCCTCTTGGCACCCTCAGCTTCACCCAAGGTGTGTACCATTTTTCGGGCATCAGGTCATCCTGGGAAATCACAGGTGGTAAAGGGATAGGAACAGACCCCCTACCCTGATGTGTGAATTCCATAGCTGTTGGGCTTAGTACAGGGTGAGCTTAACCCTCACTTACCAAACCGAACTTCCGGTTGATTATTGTGATTGATAAACAACCTTCCCTGTTTCTCTTTTAATGGGTTGCACCTCTTTGTCTATTTCCCTGTCTCCGTGTCATTTTATTCAATCTTTCCTTACCCACACATGAAAAACCTCAAATCTACCCATAACCTCACTCCCAACCAAGTTTCACTGATCTGACAGTGTTTCTTGTTGAGACAAGAAATAACAAGTTGATTGCAAAGGTAATGCAAAGGAATAAGACAGGTGAACAAGGCATCGTAGGAACAATATTAGAATAACCAACCGTGACGAGAATCGCTATCCGAAATATGTATTTCAAGCCAACATGGAGTTCAGATCAAGCAGATAAATTTAGCGAGCTAAAACGGCTATTATGTAAACCAAGGTGACAGAAGGTAAGAAGACATCCGTTTACTTAACATACGAAAATGAGGGTATAATTGTCCCATTGAAAAACTAGAATTTGTATAAAAATGTAAATCCAATTCGAGGGGTACATTGAACGAACGCAGACCTGTACCTTAAGGATGATTGATCGATCTCTCTCCCTTATATATTATCGACAGAACAAACGGCCACTTGAGTCTTTCGAAAGGCGATCACTCAGCAAAAAAAAATACTATCCCGTTTGACAACGTTCATGGAATCGAAGGAAAGCTGATTCCGGGTCCACATACGCCCTGCTTCCAATTCATGTCCTACCAATGGCAAAAATGATTTGGAATTCGGTTGCCTCAACAGCACTGCAATCAAATTTTAAAGAAAAGTACTCCAGTTGAGGAAGAAAGGTTACTACGCCTTAATTCAACGTATCCGTGGTGAAAATTGCAATATAAGAGACATACCTATGGAATATCGCTAGAATGCAGGTAGGAATATCATGGAATGCCCCATCCGAGAAAAATATATTGCGAAATACTAAGGATTGCTAGTGGCATTTAAATTTCAACTGAAGGCTTGCATTTACATTAGGAAAACATTATACAGTTGAAGAGAATTTTATTCGTTTGAAAAGCAATGATTAATTGTGAGTGCGTAACACGTTTAGCGAAATAAATAAATACCACGATGCATTTTAATTCCACACACGCATGGAAAAGTCAATCACGGGCAATGAAGTGCTTATGTTACTATTCTTTACAATCGTATTTTGCGTCGGCCGCTCTTCCAACCCTTCCTCAGAAGACATAGAATAAATTAATTACGATATAAAATGTAAGGATTGTAGCAAAAACAACTAATTTAAAATATGATACTATCTGATGAACACACTTTCAAAGTTTATATTAGTTAGCATGATCTGTAATAGACTACTGAATATCTAAATCCTTCTGCAGAAAGAATCATATCATTAATGGTAGTTTACCGGATGGGGTAGGTTTCCGATGGACAGAAGACCTCAACCCTACAATAACCCTTTCTTCATTCCTGCACATTTTCTAACACCCTTCATTCCATCCAGCATGCTTAATCTTTTCCTCTTAACTCACTGAACCAATATTCTCCCCTCTTTTATCACTGTCTTCAACAGTCCATCGAAAAGAAATGAATTACAGAGTTTAATAAACTGTTAAGCTTTTTTTTATTATTTGGCATCACTTTAGTCTTTTGTAGGAACTCGTACAATATTTCTAGCGTCCACAAAAACTTGACTACGTAAAACTAATGATTCGTCAATTCCGTAATAATAATTTATAAAGTTATTTGAAATGTTAACTTAAAGTATTTATGAGAGCAATATTTTGTTATACTTAATATAAACCAAATTGATCAAGTTGAGAATCAACATTCATATTTTAATTATTTTAAAACTGAATAAAAGAATCTTATTTGATAGCCCTAATTGAGCGCTGAGCTACTAACCGGAGGGACAGGGTTCGATTACGGGGGACGCCTCTGGCACCCTCAGCTTCACGCAAGCAGTGTACCGTTTTTCGGATACCAGGTTATCTGCAAATCATGGGAAAGAAATTGCCCCCTGCCCTGATATGAATATTTCTAACGCCGAATATTTCTAATATTTCTAAAGGAACTGCCCCCTGCCCTGATATGAATATTTCTAACGCCGTTAAGGCCGCCGTACTTGGCAAGCTCTATTCTTACATAACAGACGTTGATTTCCTTTACCCATAAACAAAAAAATAATTTTAAGTCTGCAGTACCATTTTACACAATTTCCTCATCCATTCGTCAGTTATCTTATCGTATTAAAATTCCAGCATTCATTGAACATATTCCACTTACAATTAGTTATGTTTCAAAAGCTTTCATCTCCATCTCAGGGTTGGTGAGATAGCATTCGCTTTACCCAAACTATTGAGAAATAGCCGAATATTCAGTGTGAGAAAAGGCGCATTCGTCGCACGAATGGAACGGGAATACTGCGCAGGCAAGGCAGATTCGTCTACAAATTGAGCCAAGAGGTGTGAGTGTGTCCTACGACGTGAGCGTGCTCCAGGTTTGAATGGGATCACGCAGGTTTCGAGCATCGGGTGGCTTTGAAGTGGCACGTGAAGAGAGCTTCCACAGTCTCCAACATGTCATCCGGGAGCAGGAGTTTGGGGCATGGCCAGCACATACTTACGCGAGGGTGACGGGAGCAAAGAGTCACGGGCGGCCTTCGAGTACAGGAATCTCGAGCGGAGGGCTAAAGGGAGGAAGATGTTAGATCAATGAGTTTTGCGATCACCGGCCCATTATTCTCCCCCTCCAGGCCTTCGCTCCGCCCAGTTTGACCCCGCCCACCTCTCGGGACGACCTTTCTGCCTTCCTCCTCGGCATTCACTCCCCGAAAGCAAACTTTCCCCCCGAAATGGATCCGCTCACTTCGTCACGCGGTATACCTCTGGGCATTCTTCCTGGTCCTCCAGCCCACTTAAAACGACTCTTCTCCAAAATCCAAGGCCCCTCGAAGATGTGCTTCAGAACAGTGGACCCGTGCGACCCGTATGCTCCATAAATTCGCATTCATACACAATTTCCTTCAAGTCTCTACATAACTTTTCCACGATTACCCAATGTTAAATTCTACTCTCAAATCTCCAAGATTCTCCATTCCAATATGTTTCACAGAATTCAGAAAATCTGACATTTAGAAACAAGCGACCAGAAAATAAAATGAGCCTAAAAATATCCATCTACTGAGATGTCGAATATAATTACAAGATGCTGCTCCAGATATGCATATCGAAGTAATATGAAATTACATGATATACCACTTTTCCCAACCCGAACACTTTTGAGTGAAGATCCTCATTGTCAGTTTAAATGAAATATGAAAAGATGGCATATTATTAGATTTTTATCCTGCAGAAGCGTAGGTGATAGGTTTTGGGCATCATAAATGGTGTCATACAACACACAAAAGCCACAAAAAAACCTGTCTTCAATAGTTTGCTAGAACACTTATCCTGTTGGAATCATGATGAAGAAGATACAAAACAAACGAAATGTCAAATTTACACCTTTCAATGCCATTTCCTTACATATGTACTGTTCCTAACATTTTATTCAAATTGTTTAGTCTTCCATATAAAAATACTGAGCCATATCTTTATTCCATTGAGCTAATGTAGCAGATTCTAAGCAAATGATAACTCTCCAACGGAGGCAAGGAAATTAGATCTTGGGGTTTGACAATAAAATTTCGTTCGCATTGTGTTCGGTTCCAAAATAGTCTCATCGAATTATTCGTATTCTTCATAAATCGGCGAGGTTGACAACATTTTAGTCACTCTCGACGCTCTTGAATAGGCTCGGGGGAATTCGTGGGGTCGAACTTTGGAGTTGGGATGGGGGCAACTGCCTCCTCTTGCCCTCCGTACCTACGAAACTGTTGCGGAACATTGTGCCTACTGGGTACTTTCAGATTCACTAGAAATGGTAATCGGTTACACCAAGTGTGGCAATACCTGACATTTAACAACCTATTTATGCGAGTTATTAACTACGATGGCTATCCTAACTGTTGCAAATTTCATTTTAGCGTAAAATTCATTAATCAGGATACTTTGCACTATCAATAAAAAGCTACTTCACAAATGAATAATTATATGCTAAATAAACGGCGCAGTATTAACTTGGAATTGGTTTTTCGACTACTAGTAGAAGTTGACGACCATGAGTAACGCTTGGTTAGCCAAGTTGTACTTTCAGAATAGCATAACTTTATAGGAAATCTCAGGAGACAGAACGGAAGAAATCGGCTCCATTTAACCTATGTAAAATTCACCACAATAGCACCTGAACTCTACCCTTATCAATTAAACTTACACTTAGGTTGACTACTTTTATTATAAGATTGATAGTGGCGACCCCAAGCAATCCTTCTAACCTGAATTCCTATTGATGAACACGATGCGTGGACTTTACTTGGGGTATTTTTTGAAAGGTAATATGTGGGCTCACCAGCAAAAGTGGTGAAAAATAAAATGCCATCGCCCCACATACCTTCCGGGCTGAAAAAATGTGTTATTACAAGAATATGTTAAATAGTAAAGAATTTAGAGAAAAAATAGTGAGTATATGGTCGGAGAGTGTTCACTTCCTCAACTAGCAACACTTCAGAATAAAAATAGTAACACTGCAACAAAAAAAGAAAAATTTCTCGGTAGCCATGGCTGAGACGGATCAACCATCTTCATGTGTCGAGCAAACCAAGTGACAACGGATCCACCGGTAAATACCCGATATGTATCCAATTCCCTGGAAGATTTCATGATCTGCAGGGGCTCACAAAGGATAGAAACAGTGACGGGCGTTACATTTGAATCCTCAGCATAAGCGACGGCGAGTGTTCTTCCGATCCTCCCTCCCAAATCCCTCCCCGTCCTGCCCCCAGCACTCACCCGTGTGCACCGTGTCCCCTCCCGCCTCCTAGCTCATCACTCTTCAGCTTCCACCCGCCGCTCAACGGCAGGCCTACTCGCAGCACTCCTCCACCTCCTCCTCCAATGGGAAACACTTCTTATCCCCAACCTTTCCACCCTACCACCACGACCCACTACGGGGTGGAGGAAAGGTACCGGGAAGGGCGTGGAGGTACCCCGACTAATCCCTAATCCCGCATATTAATATCTAACCCCTTGAGAGACCGGGTCGAGAGAGAACTATGCGGAAACACATCATGCTATCATCCTCCCTTTCCGTTGCCGGGATGTCCGCAGTGGGAATAAAAAAAAAGTCCGCCCCCAAATTCCACGTCCGACTGGACAGGTCGGAAGGGTGGGGAAAAAAATAGAATTCCTCCAAGCTCCCCGCTATCCGAGGAATGTGTTAAGGGTCATGCTGGGTTGTTGTATTAATTACGACTGTTTCATCAATCATAACCGCCCTCGGCACCGCAGTACGTTTTATTGCATCCCGAGTATTCACATATCACTGCCCACTACTCCCCTGAACACTCTAC
>LYUA01000408.1:704821-717901 GCA_002093875.1 Calopteryx splendens
CAAAACGGTGTTCGCCGAGTTTACCGGGCACACTACGTGCACATATGCTCGCGAGAGGATTAAAGGGAACCAAGAGTGCTTTTGATGCCGGGCGATACCCACTGCGGTTACAGACACTGTCGAAACCCAATACCGGGGAATTTATACTCAGCCAGATTGTCCACGAATGGCACGCCGGAAATAATGACAAGTTTACACGTCGGTGGTCTCGAGGTTCATGAAGAGAACGATGTTGCAACACCAATGTGATTTGAAATGCATTCCCTCTTCTTCATCCATCTCCACAATACTTTCATCAATTGCTCACTTTCTTTCCGAAATCCCAGCGGCAGCACTGACGACACCCGGAATAAAGCATTTTAGGAAATTCAAATGCAATTGAAAATTTAAGAGGCCGGCAGCAAAACGCCATCGGAACTCTACGTCAAGCGGTGATGCAGCCAGCGATTTAGAACTCCCCGTCATTTCGGCAATTTACGACCTCCATTAACGAATATTGATTTATACTGCGTGATGCAAATAGATTCCTGGGACGGGAACCATATCGTATCATCATCCACTGTCTACCTCCCTCCAAAATATACAGACATCTACATAGGTGTCTCGATGGATACATAGGTATATACATTGAGGACCCAAGAAATGAGCTCAAATAAATCTTCATCTTAAAATCCACCCTAATATTTCCTACCTGCATGCAGACATCGAATATCAGATTGCTAAAGATACCTTGTCACCTTACGAATCTCCTTGCCTTGTTTACTTCCTTCATCGTTCCCTCAGCAATAACTTCATTTCAATGTCACCGCGACAAAAAATGAAGTTTGTGGAGAAGTTGAGTTTTTTTTACTATAACAAATTCGGCAGGAAGAGATGGCTAACAAGATCTGTAAGATCTCGATTCGCAGTCTCGTCGTCATTTCCATTCATGCGAGTGGCACTTCAAAATGTATGTTCAGTTTGCATAATATCGGCTTGATTTTTTCATTTTCTATCATTCTTCTAACACGGTTCCACTGGTAATTCAGTTTTTATAAAGTATTTATGCCGCAAGAGCATCACAATAAACGGATTTCGTAACACATGGAGGTATTTTGAACCACTTACCAAAGAAAAGACATCCCTTCCCTTACACATTTCTCGTTCAATTTGAATTTTTGAACATTTTAGATTATTAAAGGACGTGGTAGTTCAGTGAGTAGAGTAATGGACTGCTGACCTAAGGGCCGTCGTTCGATTCCTGGTGGTGCTTCTTGGCAACTGGAAAAAATGGCACACAGCTTCACCCAAGCTCTTTGTGCCATTTTCGGGTACCAGGTCATCCTGGGAAATCAAAGGCGGCGCAGGGAAAGGAACTGACCACCCTAACCTTATGTGTGAATTTCACATGCCCCGTTGGGCTTGTACTGGGTGAGATCACCTCTCACCTACCAAACCGGCCTTCGGGTTGATTAATGTGATTTTTTTGGTAGATTATTAGGCAGGAGCACCCTAAAAGCTTTGATTACCATTCAACAAGCCACCTTCTGATATTTGACGCCAAGCAATATGATTTGGTTCTTACAGGAAGCTCTGGCGGGGCCAAGCTGATGGTAAACGATTGGGAAGGCTCTGTTGTTCTCGACACAAGCCCTAACGTTCCCCAAGCTAACGGAGCCTATAAGTCCAGAAGAATAAATAGTGAATATCAACCATTCGCAACAAAATCATCAAAAACTAATGTAAAATTAAAATATTGAAATATATTAATATCACATATGGTGTCCAGGCACATCTCTTTAAAACTGTAAGCAACATTATATGGAAGCAGAAAAATTTAGTTCTTCGGAATTATTTGATCAGGCTCAAGAATATGATGAATTATATATAGTACCCATTTACAAACTTTTGTCCAAAATCTGATTTCCTGCCACAGGAGTGTTTTTGGCAGCCCCAAGAGGCGAATCTAATGCAAATAAATTTATATTGTGACGTGAATAAGCTAATTAATTCGAAAAAGTTCCATCTTTTATAATTCTCCCTGTATTATGGAAACAGGTTATATTTTGCTTGTCGTGACCCTATGATCTTTTATTCTCTTTCCATCAAATTAAGAATAAATATACTCGTGATATAATCCCGGCAATGCGACTTATGCATTTTTGACGAACACTCACGCAATACATGTCAAAATATTACCAGCTCTTCGAAAGGGCCGTATCAACAAATTATCGCGGAAAAAGAAGTATAACGCAATCGATCGGAAACGGGAATAGGCACCAACAATTTACCCCGGGATAGTCAAGATAAGGTGAACAAAAACTCAGGGAAAATGATATTAGAACGGATGCGTACTTTCTTTGATGAATTATTCAATCATCTTCTGGGCACCCATGGATTAGCATAAGTTGTTATTCAAATTCATATAAAGGAAGGGACGAGGAGATGGATTTCCGGAGCCAAGGTCTGCGGTAGGAAAAAAAATCATTCGTTGAAGATATCGGAAAAGGAATAAAAACCCAAAAGTGAAAAGTCTCAATAAGAGAATTGGAAACGAAAAATTCCAAAGGCCTCCGATTACACTCAAATTACAATGCTGCGCGTCACTACCACCAGTTACCACTCGCAACGGAACAAATTCCCGGGGGAAAAACTGCTAAAGTGCACATTCCTTTGCCCAATAACGTACATCCAAGACACAACGATTTGATTTACGAGTGCAATTTCATAACTGTAAAATTTTCAATGTGGCTTGCGGTCAATTTTAAATCGAAAGAGTTAAGGCCGGCTCAAGTTATGCTAACGATAGAGTTCTGTAGGCAACGATTTCTAGTGGACAGGATACAAAACGGTTACGGATTGTGAGATATCAGGTATTAATCCTATATCAGATTCCATTAGAATTCGTAAAGGGTTACAGGAATCGTGTACACTCCCTGGAGCTCCAATCTGCAGATTAGTATTACTTAATTGAAAATTAAAAGAGCACCACTATCGACACATCTAATGGAAACTTTGAAATATACTGAGACATGATAACTTATTTTTCCTATCCGTCGAGAATCCTCAGCTACAAATCTATTTCCTTATAAACCATAGAGGTAAAACATTCCAAGTCAGTCCAAGAAGTCGAACGATTTTCTTCCATTTAAGGCATAGAATATGGTGAATAGTGGCATGATTTTCAAGTACATATGATAATTCTCGATGAAAATAAAGGCTTATATGAAAAAAATATTACTCAACTGCAAAATAATCACAATTTTCCCGAAAGTGGCCAGGTCATGTCACTGAATATGTATCAACAGGGTATTTTTATTTATTCCTAGCATGAATGTATTTCAATAAGTAATCAAAATGATGTAAAATGCACGATGCCCATCATCTCGGTTATTTTGCAATCCTAAGTTGTACCCTAATTATTTCGTGACAAGCACAAAACACGATTAAAATAAAATTATTTATTTTGACGAAGTTACTCCCGTAAGATATTATTATTATTATTAAACACAAATTGTCAAAAATATTATAAATAAATGTAATTAAGAGATTGTGTTCTGTATCTAACGACGATTCTTTAATACGATTTAATTCTATTTGGAAGCTACTATTTCGTTCTAGCTTAAGACGGATGAATTTAGAAGAAAAATGATCTATGGAGAGAAACGTTTTGCATAAGTAGACCTTGGTGAAAATTACTTCAGCGAGCACCCACTTATAATTATATTTTTAGAAAAAACTTACGGTGTAGTTTATCCCGCAAGAGATAAAAATCCCTACAGGGACGTAAAAAAACGAAACATGGTAAATCTATAAATAATTAGGTTATCACCACAGGGAATGCTGAGGATATTCGGTGAAATAAAAAGTCACTACAATATGTCATAACCTTGGGTAAATATTCTAAACGTTAGGCAATAACTGGAAAACATTATGGGATTGATATCACAACCGTGATTGCAATACTTCGCGTATCTCTCATCGACTGCCATAATCCAATTACTCTGCAATCCCCACGCATTGATCTCTTAAGTATTCATTTGAAGCGACAATATTGTCCCTCTTTTATTTTAAATTATGAAAAAATCTCCATTTAATTTGCAGAGGAGGCAGCTAATCTTATTAAATGGCATGATTCTAAACTATACTAGATCAAATAAGAAAAAAAATTACGTATCCCCTGATCCGCTTGCATAATTCATATCGGTTGGAGTTTTATTCATATTTTCAGGATTAATGTTTTCCTTGCTGTATGCTAAAATTATATCGATCATCATTAAAGTGAATTTGTCGTTTCCTCTATGAATCTCATAAAATATAATATGAGTTTAGAGATCATACCTGTAATATGCATTCATAATCTGAAGCTCCACTTATTTTTGTAGATCGGATCACAAATATGGTGTATGAAAAATAATAAAAAAATGTAGTGGACTTGAAAATCCCCTTTCTAACGAAAAACAAGTGATATCAATATCTTAGTTCTTGATTTAAATTAAATAGGCAAAAAATATATAAGCATATTGATAAAGAATCCCTTAAAAAAAATTTATCACCATTCACTCCCGCACACAGTCCCACTCCACCTCTTGCCCCTTTCCTAATCAAAATCTCTTTCCATTAGTCCAAATAACCACTATACACTAATGCTATGCACACGAAATGCAGCTTGTGGATACTGAAAATAATAGGAGACTCGAAGTTCAATAAATAAAACTTCTTAACTTCCGGTGGCATAAAGGAACCTCCTATGTTGTGATTAATAATTAGCCTCGAGGTAATTCATACATGCATTAAGGCCCTCGCGAAAGTTTCGCCCTCGAGCATTTCGTAATTGGACAGTAATTTATGGGTTCACTCACAGTGAAGGGGATGAAAAACGTACACGTTTGGGAGGGGGGGGGATTGCAAGAGCGCCTGTATTGATTGTAAAACGATTCGTCGCACAAAATCTGAAACTTTTCAACCCGGATAGAGAATACTGAACATTCTTCGGAATAGAAACAACTACCTATATAATTGCAAGGGTATGAAACATATTCTCCACTGTCCTCCATTTCATTGCAGTGGAAAATAAAATAATTCCACTAGTTTTCTCTGGCTTTATCGTTTCCATCACTTTTACACGATGCGTTTACCTTTTGCCGTAAGTGTACGGTAGACGTCACTGAGTAAATTATTGTGTGTCGCGAATGGGTTTTGGAAAAACGTACTTATGATAACACAAATTTTAAATTGGATAGAATTAATGCATTTTAAAAGGTATAACAACAGTTCCGACCCAAAAAAATGTTTATCCGTGAGTTGGAAATATTACCTATGGTGAATTTCTATAGAACTTCAACCATTTGAAAATTTCAGAAACTATCCTATCGCAAATTTTTATTGCTTCCTGTCATGTTTATCAATTTATGCCAAATCCAATAATTATAAAAAATATTAAATAGTAAAGCTTATATTTGAAATAATATTCCATTTGGCATAAAAGTGTTTATGAGAGAAAAAGTCTTCCGTATTTCCTTCCGTAACATAGTTTTTACTAATTGTTTTATTGCATGAGGGGAAGAAACTAAGTACATTAGTCGATCATGAAAAAGATTATCTGGAATCACAGGATTCGAAAATTAAATTCAAACTTAACTCACAAAGATTTATTTTATACAACACGTAATGCATTCCTGAGGCTAATTAATGTCTCTGGGCGCTAGTTTATCGAGATAATAAAAAGATTGAAAATCAACTTCTTTTAAATTTCGATGAGAAATCGCTGAATCCGTCTTGGTATTTTTTGGTGTGCGGGTAAATTCTTATAAACCTGTACCTGAACGGATATTTTGAAACCGTCAGGCGATACTTTTTTTTCTACCTTTATCTACTCACAACGTAATTACGTCACGTTACGCGTACGAATAGCAACAGAAAACGTTTCGTTGGAAACTTCTCAATCTGGTCTTCATGTTTCAAAGTTAAACCTTACCAACCAAACGCTCGTAGCTTTTTAGCCAGATTGTCTCAAAACACTCGTTGCTTTTAGTTTTAAAAAGAATTGCATGCAATAAATATGCCGAGATAATATCAAGTTTTGGGTTATCAAGCGGCCAGTGAGAATGCTGTCTTCCAAAGTCACGAGGTCAAATCTGCCTATAGACCGCCGTGTGGAAGGATATCATGCACGTCCATTACGTATAAATTGATTTTAATGCGACCAGTGCATGCGCGAGGGGCAAAGGGGGGCCTCGAATACCCTCATATTTTACACAAGGGGTTCGGTGGCATGAACGCGCGGCAGCGATATTTTTCAGGAAAATGAGCACGCGAGCATGAAAGAAACACTAAACATTACCTCCGTTATTGCGACATAAATTTCGCTCCGTGAAGTTTTTATTAATACCTGACTGATTAAGCTGATCGAGCAAGTGATTCTTACGAACGAATGGGTACCATGTTTGATAATGTTCTTAGAGATTCATACGATTTAAGTATTGTGCTATAACTTGATTTATTCGTTTTACCAAATGAAATGTACTGCAACAAACCTTTTAACGCACTATAACTAACTTGTAAAGTTAACAGAAATAGAGTAGGTGTAAAAAGATCTAAGAATAAATTCAACAGAAAAAATACGGAAAAACCCATTTGAAGACTGGTAAACTTACTTTACGATACGTATAATTGCATGGAAAACTTTATTTGCTTTAACGTATACCAAATTATTTATGGATTTTACTTAAGAAGTGAAAAATATTTTTCATCAGATTTTCGAATCCTCCGCCGACTACCGTATGGAAGGATAGCTACGAAAATCAAAGAAACCATTTTTTTCTAGTTTGCATTTTTGCCGTGATGTAGACGCAACAATGATATACGAGTCATTTAGAAGACGATGGCATTCACTAAATTCCTCTGCGATGGTAGGCAACCTGTATACTCCGCGATTGGATCGTTCGACAGGTGACAGAAGGGACCCGAGTTGAAATCCGTTTGACGCCCCCCAGTAATACGCAAGCTAAACTTTCTCCACCCCAGGTCTTCCAAAGAAACCATCGGTAAAATGGAAAATATACTGCCCCTCCTGACTAAAATTCGTTAATTTTGCACGCCGTTGAGCTTAGTAACTAAGAGGTGAACTCTCACTCAATCATCAAATCTGCCTTCGAGTTGAAAACTGTGGTTTGGCTCTATCGTAGGCAACGAGCAGTATATTTATGACTTTGGATTCTAGTTTTAGGGCTATGAATAGGATTTTAGAATATTTATCGTCTTCCATGCTCTAATTCATTAATTAGTATAAACATGATGGAGAAATAATCACAATCGTTTTTTATGCCTCAATGCTGTATACTAAAGTTCAAATACCCCATTTAACTAGAATATTAGGAAGAGGTTAATGCTCGCCTTCTAATGTATAGCTTTAATTCTCTGCCATGGACCACTTGACGCGTTTGGTCGCAAAAAACATAGCGATAATTTTCGAAGCAAATCTCGTAAGGATAATGCCTCATATTTCGACGACACTCGCAATTTCTGCAAAATCTATTTTATAACGGATAAAAATGTCTTTACTAGCTCAGCCATGAAATAGCATAAATGATAAACATTAGAACAAAAAAAACACTCTACTGACGGGGTTGACCCTTGACACGATAAATATACACAGCTATTAGAATTATCTATTCGACAATTTTTAACCACCAGTATACTAAACCTTGGCCGAATGTAAAATTCAGAACCAATCTCGATCCAAAAATACTAAAGTATCGAGTAACGACATGCAATATCATGAAGCATGGCATGCCTTCTGACCCTCCTCTACGTCTATCTCGTCGCCATGCTTTCTCAGCGTTACAATACAAAATTTGCCAGTTTCATTCTGAAGAGGAAAGGCAAATAAGCCTTCCACGTAAAGTTCTCCCGGCAGACTACGCTTTCCATTTTTTACAAATATAATTAAATTGATTTAAAACTAATGTCAACAAATTTGGCATAGAAACGGATGGTTGACCTAATTAATAGACTTCCTGGAACCAATGTATGTACTTAACTCATTTTCTGTTAAAAATAGTAATGAATTTCTCTAAGCGTAAAATTAAAGATCAATCATAACCATATTAGGTTGCATGTACTAATCGCATTAAACCATGGATTAAGCGTATATACACATGGAAATCCGTCAATCACTATAGTCAACCTTTCACGAAGTTCAATCGTTAATAAAATATTCGTATTTAAAGAGGTCTGGAAGAAGCCTGGAGGTATTGGAGTAATGGAAATCTGCTCAAAATTAGTCAATGAAGAAAATACTATGGTGATTAAAACAACCCCTTGGAATGAAAATGAATAGCTTTTACATTATTTTCCCAATGATAGCAGTCAATCATTGCGGGATACCTTCATCAGATTGCGAAAAATATTCCAGTTATAAAAATAAGCCCATCACGGCCGTGAAACAGTAATCGGAAGAAGGGGAGGTCAGAGAAATCAATAACGTGAAATGCAACGGATGGAGAACTTCGAAAGAAAAAGTTTATTACATTCCTCGACAAGGACCACAAATGAAGTCACGCATTCGGGGAGGGGGTTTGATTATGCGTGAAAATGTGTGGCAAGGGAGGGGGGCGAGAAGCAGAGCCATACCTGACGTCACCGTCTCCCAGAAAAATTACCCAAGAATAATTTATTGAATTACATCAAGTTATTTACCCCGAAGTACGAATTATAAAATGACACATGTAATGCAACAAAACAGAAAAATAAATAAAAATTAAATCCTACTAAGTATCGGCATCACCATTTGGCACATAGGAGCGAAACGTAGGGCAATGAGGAAACAAGTTAATAAGAATATAGAGTGCCGAAATGAAGTTTTTGAACTAAAGGATTCAGCCCAACAAGATAAGATAAAAATAAAGATACAAGAGCCAAATTAATGATATATTGTTTAAACACCACTAGGTACACGAAAGGACTGACGAAATTGGATACATCACATCAAAACAATCATGAAAGATAAATTGATGTAACGAGTAATACAATACAGACCACATGAAAAAAGATACATGGGAAGGTCCAAAGGATGGCAAGATTGAAGACGAAATAGGCTTATAGTCTTATCATTGAAGTGAAGAATAAGAAAAGTATATACTCATCACTGTCTACATCAAAGTTCAGTGCCATGGGCACATTGCCAATATAATTAGGCATCGTAATTTGACGTTCACTCTGACTTGAAGCATCTAAAATACTTTGTAGGAAAACTGGAAGAAGTGTTGCCTGAAATTTGGGAAAATGTCTACTCTAGGATCGTGAGGAATTACTGGAGTGGGGCTTTTAAACGATCGGAACATGGAGGAGCTGGGGTGAAAATATGCCAGCATCGGCATGGCATCATTTTCACAAAAAGCCACTCAATGATGGTTTTGTTTTAGAACGTTTACGCCGGTGAAGAGATTCAACAAAACGGGTTTAAACCAACAGCGGTAAAAAACACTAGGTACAGGTATTTGGATACCAATGCCATCGGATAGGGCATAAATCCTAGATATTTCTCAGTACCTTGGTGCCTTCATCAGCGACCGGTTTAAACTAACCCCCCGCTCGTCATCCCTTATACGAAGGCCAACCCCGACAAGGAGCAACAGCACCAGGTGCACGGAACCACCCTGGGCGGACGGAAGAGGAGATGACGCCAGAGGGAGTCGCCTGGGCGAAGATTAAGGCCCAAATACGAGACTTAAGAAGAGAGCGCGTATCTCCACCCCGTGAGGCGGGGAGATAAGGGGGCGCGTGTCCCGAGCGCCATTTAAGAGGATGGCCAAGAGCCGGAGACCTGGTGCGCGCGGATCCGAAATTCTCCTCCTTTTTCCCCATCATTGCCGGTCCGGAGGCGAGCGGCGGCGTCTGCCGCAATATCCTTTGCAGCGATGCACTTCCTCCGCCCCAACGGCGTCTCGACGAAATCCCTCTCCCACGGGGGGGCGAGGGAAAAAAACAAAAGCGACGCGAGGCGTCTTTATGGTCTATGGGGGCGGGGGAAGAGCACGGGGGGGGGACGGGGGGAGGGCGGAAGGGGAAGAGTATCCGATTTTCGATACGTTAGGGAATAATGAGAGTCCTCGGCGACGAGCGATAATTTATTATTTTGCAGTGCCCAAAGAAAGAAAAACGCTAAATCCCGTAATTTATAGGCAAATTCGCTTCTCTTAGGGGTTTTTTCCGTCGAGGGCGGAGAGTGGAATGGGGCAAAAAAAACAAATCCAGCTTTAGTTTTCAGGGCGGAAGTAAAGGGGCCGTAGGATGAAATCCCCTGTCCCTATTCGGCGGCATCAAGGATGGTAAAATATGCACATCCTAATTAAAATTAACAGCCAAGTAATGTTTCAATAATGCGGTTCGCCTCTCTAAAGTTGACGGTTTGGTTTGCATCAAAAGAATTGAAATAAGCACTCATAACCAAAGTGCAAATTCGCACGTCCACAAGCAACCCTGGTAATGAAAATGTGTTTAAAAACTTAGGTAATGTTCTCTATACGGTGAAGCCTGGGACTCGGGAGTCAATTACCAGCTCTACGAAGAATTACCAACCGTAACTTGACTACGGATAACTAATGAACACTTTTAAAACGAGAAAGGACATTTTAGCGAATTAATTAGAGTCATGCGGCACGCGAAAATCGCACCCGTAATAAGCGTCAAACGATGTTCGGATATTAAAGCGTTCACGGTCTAAATTTATTTTATCGCCGTTTTGACGACTTCTATTGAAATATGATTTTTAGTTTAAGTGGAGTGGGAGACGTAAAACAACTCCCGGTCGAACAACTGAAGTTTTGTATGAGTTCACCGAGTCACGTCAAATAGAAAATAACGGAGTTGCAAACAAAATATTTTAAGCCCTGAGCACACAGCGTTTTTATAACCAATTGTTGTACGCGGTAGTTAAAACAGTTCAGAAAATTTACTACTTCAATACGGAAATTTGAACAACAAATATTCAGCACGATACTAATTTCAAAAGGCAGCTCTCTTACCGAACTCGAGTGTGAGCTAAGGAACGCGTAACAAGTATTCATTTGTTATCGCAAAAATGTTAACCGATGATTTCCATTGAATTAAATGACTAAAATGAAGCAATAAGCGGGTGAAGAAATAAAATGCATCCACAAATAAAGACACTGATTTAAATGAAAAATTACAGTCGCAGCGGGATAATGGGAACCATTTGTATGCACTCATCACATTGGGTTTCCCGAGAAAATTCACTCACTGTCTCAAAAACCTCTATCGTCACGTAATTTTCGGAAAAGATGGGATATCAGAAGAATAAAGCAGTTCAGCTTTTCGATGAAAATGTTATTAAGTTCAGTAAAAGTTAAGTTCCGTGAAACTTGGCCATCAAGCATCCCTATGAAAAAATAAATTTGACAAACGATATTTTATATCCGCCGATAACTCCACTGGTACGACAGTGACTATAGAAGCAGGGAAAAAAAACAATAGTTTTCAGTTGCCAGAAAGCTAGCGATCGGATAGTATTACCTACATAGGTGTGAGGCAAATGAATGCGCTTTGGTTAACGTATTTCGGTTTTAACGAGCTGAGGGAAAATTAATAGCACAAGTTCAATGTTTACTGTGTGTTAACCAAATCTAGTCTTCGTACTTCCCACATTTTCCTCAATAAAGGCAAAATACGTAACAATATCATCATCAAATGTTTTCTTCCTTCTCAGCAGCGTCCTCGTTACCACCCGAGAGGACGATAATATTTCACAACGTAGACTTATAATCAAACGAAATATTGGGGCGTATAGTTATGCTTTTTGGGAATAAATTATTCACGTCAACACAAACCAGATGAATTATGGAGGGGCAGAAAACATTAAGACAATGAAAATAGAAATATTTCTTACAAGTTGTTTGTCCCATTGATATACTTATTTCATATTTTTTCCAATTTTACCCGGTACATACATTCTGAAATAACTGAAAATTGAGCCTCGACATTTTTAACTTTGCGGAAAAAATAGTGTCTCCATAAAAATAACACTCGGTCAGAAAATGTTAACACAAAAGCTCAAGTAGAGACAGTCATTCAAAAGGTTATATCTTGGAAAAATCCTCCTAAACATGGATAAAATAATACGCCAAACTTAAAGATTTCAGCCACTTTAGCTTTTATTGGAATCCTACCGTCATCCATTTCTTTTGTGCTTAGCATAACGATGACACATTTCACTGGCATGCCAACGACAGTCATTATAAACATCCATGGGTGGTGATCGAATTCATGCGTTTTCTTCGAATGCTCCCAGATACGAAATCATCGTCGAGATCCTGAATTTATTCCAAGTAAAATTTCATAGTCGGCGCAGGGTGACAGGAAAAAAGGTATGGAATCAACATGAAGTATAGGTAGTTACATCATGTATTTTTATCGTTAATGAAAGATTTTTTAAAAAGCAATACAATATCGGACTTCATTGAATATTACCCCAACTCACAAAACCTTATAGGTACCTAATCACAAGAAAACCACACGGTAATACATAGTAGTAAAAGCTTCAATTCTTATTTAATAGGAACCTAATAATGTTGCTTTAGTTTAATATTAGACAATTTAGCATTAAAATCTAGTTTCTTTGGAATTGTGTAGTTTGTGTAGAGATTGAAATAAAATCATTTTCAGAATTTTTTTTCAATCCATCCGTTCGGCTTACATTTTATAGACAATATTATGAAAAATTGGTATTGAAAAAAAGATTCCACCAAACAGTTTCAGTACGTAAATCCTTTCGCGATACTGATTATTTCTGAACATGCAACCTGAAATCAGCGATTATTAAATTTCCAAAGATTTCCAAGAAAATATCCGGCCATCATTGCCTCCCTTAATTCCATCCAACATGCCTAATCTTTTCCTCCCTCTCCCTCGATCAAATTCTACCCTCTTTCACATTCTTCAGTAATCCATTGCCACAGCACGCCCTGCATCCACTTTTCCTGCCTTCTTCGAATTTCTAACAATAGCATTCTTTCCCCTCCTACCATTCCTTAAACTTTTTCGTTCGTTTTCCTTTCCGCCCATTTCACCTTTTCCATCCTT
>LYUA01000408.1:717976-732025 GCA_002093875.1 Calopteryx splendens
CTCATTTATTTTCATGCCAAACCTATCACATTGGCTCTCTAGTGAACTTAGCAATGTCTCCAAACTCTTGGCTGATGGGCTTACTAAAGCTTGATCGTCCGCAAACCTGACTGATTTTCTAAGTACCCCACCAACTTTTACTTCAATCTCTAGTTCTTCCCACGCCTCCCTTACCATTTCCCCCACGTATACATTGAAAAGCATAGGTGATAGCGGACAACCCTGTCTTACCTTCCGACCTTCTACTGCCCATCCTGTTTTTCCATATGCTACCCTCACCTATGGTCTGAGTAATTTACAGGTTTCGAATAAGTCGCCTACCCCTTCAATACTCATTTCTTCTGCAATACCTTCATTAGGTGTTCGCAATTTACCCTATGATAACGCCTTCTCGCTACGATTCACAAGAAAATTGTCATTAATTCGACTGTCACCCAGCTATAATGTATGTATCATGTATATTAATTAATGGAATTCAAACATGTTTCCAAGCCCTTTCATTCAGTTGGAAGAATTCTTCAGGAAACGCCCTTATTCCCCTTATTCTTAAAAATATAAGAATATAACAAAAAAGGAATTTAATGGAAACGGAAAAATATGGATATCGATATGGATATATGCTGAAGTGATTGTCAGTAATTCTCAGACTGTTCTTCACTGATTATTTTAAACCGGGTGCATTACTTTGGGCCGCTTAATAACTTTCTAATGTCTCTCAACGTAATGAACCATTGCAAGTTCGCGGCTGTCAGTAACTCTGAGCCACCCTTTTCGTATCATTCAAAAACGCAACAGCTTGTTCATGGACATACTAGATCTCTTCATCTTCAGTGGCATTTTAACACTAGTTACCCTTTCAACATAAGCATAATAGGCACTGTGCATGCCAACCACCGCATTAGTTCGTATGAATTAACACACAGAGCTTGAAGAGTGTAGAACAAAATCAATTCTTACATGTATTTATAGACATAAAATATCAAATTCGAGCTGATCATTGCTTTCTTGTTTCACCCATGGAAACAACCCACACACTTAGCACTCGACACTACCCAAATAATCCATGCAAGACTCCTTTTTTCCCCGCGCAATGAAACAATTTCACTGTAATATATCCAACCTTTGATGACTTGTAGTGGTAAACTCGTTGACCTTTTTGCGGTATTTTACTGCCTCCTTACATGATTAGACGATTAAATTACAGTGTCTCTAAGGAGTCTTTAAGACTAAATTTTAACGGTAACACTATAACTACAATCACAAGGTTAAGAAAAATTCTACATAGAGGTAGCATTCGATGCTATTTTGATTAATTATCGCCAATGTTAAGTTTTTATGGGAATACCTACTACACATATACCCATTGCTTATTAATTTTCGCGGACTGAAAATTTATATTCCAAAATATTTTCATGCAAATATTATATAATAAAATTATGCTTAAATCGTAAATACGTTTTGTCAATATTTCATGAGCACAAATATGCCCAATCATCATACTTTATGTAATTATATTGTACAAATATATTGACTTATTTTGAATTTATGTTTTGTAAAAAAACGTATCAATATAAAAGTCCACTGAATCAGGAATTACCATTCCCATACACGGTATGCTTTAGCTAAGAGTTACATGTCAATTGGAAATATCACCATGATTTTTTGCTTATTATGAAATAAAGTGATAATTTACTCAATGAAATGCGTAGTAAGTACAGCATGGAATAATTAACCACCTTGCTGGAAATCATGTTAACACAACCACACTTCGGAAACTTCTTTTTCCACGATAAAGGCAAGGAGATCTGATGCTGAATTTTAGGCTAGATCAACATTAACTGCTTCATGTCATGACAATTTGATGACGACAGAAGCTTTTGTCATTTAGTAATTTACCTACTTTCAAAACAAGGACTTGCTTCCGAGTTTTAAGAGACTTTATTTGTAAATGCGTAAACTTACACTTGGGAGGGGATCGAAAATCACGTCACACCATTCAAATAACGTGTTTGAAATCGAATGTGGATAAATTTTACTTTTAGAACAAAAAATGACTCAAAGAGATGCTTTGCATTAACAAATCAATTTTTAGCAAATCGACAATTTCTATGGACCGACGATGATTCAATCCACATGCCTCCTCCATATGTCACTTCACAGGTACCTACTCACTGTCACAAAGGGAGATTTTACTTCCAATGGGAAACTCAATTAGATTTCCAATGGGAAACGCAATTGTAAGGAGTGTCCTACATGGTGAAATTTGTTTCATACTTGACCCATTATAAAACTTGCTGATGGTTGCGCGGTCACCGTGCTTCTTCATCAGTAGTTTCGAGATAAGGATAACAAAAGGTAAATATTCTACCGATGCCGATATAATGACATTGGTTTAATACCAAGTGCAAATTTTGAATTACTAAAAAAAGTTGGTTTTCGATTCATATACATCAAATAATCCCGATCATTAAAAAACTCCAGTACGAACATTTGTTGTAGATTATTTCCTATTAGATCATTTTCTTCTTTCTAGCATGCAACATCTAAAGTGATAGATAAATATTATAGGACGAAACAGAGTTGCCCACTAATAATAGGGTAGTTGGGCTAAGCTGTTGGTTCTAAGCTAAGAATAGACTGGCCCGCATGTGAGTGAAATGGCGTCTCACACCAGCATACATGTTTAAACCTTTATGATAACACCTACAAAGAATGATTACATCCTGAGGGATTATGTCCATTGTCGTCTACACTGCAAGCAGTCGGCACCCACAGCGTGCTTCTCTGAGATAAAGACCGTCTTAACAAAATTATTACTCATTACACTCCAGCTGTTAACCTCTCTGTCCTCACCAAAGAAATGGTTACCCTAGAACATCTTTAAGGTAAATATGCAGATAGCATTAACTTCATAACAAAATTATGTGTAGCACATTTCACATTAACTATATGTGTGTGCTTGAGTCCACATGACCGTCGCAAAAAATAAGTACTAAGGAGTGCCCATGTAAAGTGTAAATTTTCCCCGGTACACTCATATGTTTATTATTTAGGAAGTGAGTGTAGAGCACCGAGAAATCTACATATAATAGAAAAATATATTCTCTTCATGTTCAGAACTAACGATAATACAAATATGTCCCTCACGAATGTTTAAAACAAATGGAAAGATATTAGTTAATTTTTTATTGTAATTGTGAAGATTATATCAGCACAAGGATTGTCATTGAATCTTTGGATAAAAAAATCAAAATTCAAAATATGCAAATAGAATAATTGTGTGAATACCTGATAAAAAATTGTGTGGATCTATAATTATCTTCTAATTTTCTATCCACTCTAGGCAACGTACAATTAACACTACGCGTATCAATTTTAAGATATACTCATCCATAGGTGTTAATTTCCCAAAGATTTTTCAAAATTCCATGATCCCACCGCACTTAACGTAGATCAGAATATTTCATACATGAAGCCTACATCACTTTTGACATGTCAATACAACTACTGAATCAGCTAAGTATATAAAATTAAAGACTACCATGTCTATATATACGATGCAGATTGCATCTCTAAGAGGAACTGCATCTTCGTAAGATTTTCGTCAAGTCAAGATATCAAAGGTTAATCATAAAAATGGAGATATACTATTGCATCTTATTATAATTGAGGAAGAAACAAAAAAAATTATCCTAAGGGCATCGTAAAATTTTATCTTTCAAAAATGTCAATTATGAAACTATTTGCCTACACAAGTATGAAAATTATTTTACAGTTATTGACTTCCGCAAGATGGCAGCTTAAATTTAAGCTTAGGCGGAAAAAAGTTTTAGCTACCACTAGGTTATGACTGTCATTCTGCTTTAATGAACAATTATATTAATTCGAGAATGAAAACTTTTAACAAGAGAACTTAGTTTATCCATGTGAATCCTTATGAAAACTGACCCTGTTCATAGGTTACAACTAAATATTTTATATTGCTGAATTCACGATGAACAACGGCACAAAACCCGTCATAGAAAAAACCAGCGAAGGAGCCCTTCGACCTCCTGTCATGTCACTTGATGCCGAGAGAAATCTCGATCGCTAACAAAATTTCAAGTCCACTCAGATCGAGAAAGATACGCTTTCGAAACCACAAATCGAGAATTCGGAGAAGCATAGAGTGAAGATAAAAAAACGGGGAGAAAAACACGGCGAAAAACGAACTGAGGCGTACGCTTTATGTCGAATTAGCAGACAAAAAGCTTTTCTCCCCACTCAACTCCCTTAAGATTTGCTCGGCTGGTTCCATCTCCGTGCGATATGCTCAATATTTACGGCGACGATCAGTCAACCCGGGCGATCTTCTCCTCCCTCTGAGAAAACCGAAGAAAGGTCTCCCCATTTTCTGGGATAGGATTGAAGTTTTAAATCCCACCTCACGAAGAAAGGAGAGGAAAGACGTGCGCCTCTTATACGCATTACAAAAATGGAAGAAGTGATTTTTTGCTCCTTAAAGAAGAAAGGCCGAGCCAGGGATATGTGGGAATCCTTCTTCTCAAACGACCACGGCAATCATGAGGAAAGCCGGTGGAGTAGATAGGCTCAAACATACGGGAGGAAAGAAGATAAGGGCGAAGAAAAGAGAAGGGACAGGATTGGTCCGGCACGCAGCTGCCTCCTCTAGGTTACACGTTTGATACCGTAGCATGCGACAGAAAACTCAACCATTTCCGCTTAATTCATAACCCGAAACAAAAACTATTTGATTTCATAGAGACGACGTTTACTATGAGCAATATCTTAATAAATAAAACATTTCACGGAGATACCAGAGGAAAAAAATGCTACGATAGGCAGCATGATGCCTCTAAAATCTCGACGCAAAATTCTATGTCGCAAATTGCATCTCTTGACATTGAGGTAAAACCTAATGAATTCCTTTCTATATGCACTTTTTCCTATCAAGTTCTCCAATAGACGGAGAGGCAGCAAAATGGAAGGGGGCGAGGCACAACCGCCCCCTAGGCACCCAGTTCAAGATGGCCCGATATCGTCAAATTTGGACGCACTAGGGGACACAAATTGACATTGGGAACGTAAAATTAATGTTGGCCCTGGAAGCCTGATATCCTTACTAAATTCTGCCCCATAAAGACCAACTGTGAAACTGTATTGCATAAATCGTTTGTTGCACATGCAATAACAATTTATGAACCCAAAGCAGAAGTGAGAAAAGGGGATAAGATGATCAAATTACCATTCTACATTTTCCATGAATAGCTAATTAGTGAGCCATAAGAAAAAAAATGGTATTAAAATAAATAGATCTATGTAATGTTTTAAATTTTTTTTCTTAGGATAGCATTCTCCCCGAGCAGAGCAATCCGTTTTATACGATGCATCAACAGTTTCCCAGAATAATTTTTTTAGTCAGGTACCTACGTCACGATCTACGTGGTCCAACACAAAATTCCTTTAATCCATAATACAAATAAAGTAGCATGAACTCATTGCAAGCTTATACAGTATCACTAAGCACATTCGACTTTGTTTGTTTGAATATCGTTTGAATTAATGGCTGACGAAAATACCTCCGCGCCTACATAATATTGGTGAAACGCATAACTTTTTCAAAGGTATTAACGAGTACAGGGTATTCAATAGTATTTTTATTTCTTATGTCTACAATTGACACAGTATACGGGTCAAAGAATATCAAAAATCCAGAAATGTAATAAAAAATTAAATATTCTTAAATGTAAAATATATACTCAATAAAATTGTCCATTTTAAATATTTGAATATACGTGTTAAAATAACTTTTTCACCTCGTACTTCTAATCGAACATAATGAACTTTGAAATTAATCCACACAGAAATTTGCGATAACCACACACACATTTAATTCAAATTCACTTAACATGTTCAACGTAACGATGGAATCACATTACAGATTATTGAATTCTCAGCTAGGCATTTCCGCGCCTCGATTCGTTTCACAACTTCAAATAATATGACTCTCATCAGCATCAAAGCAACACGAACTTGTTTAGATACAATCACAATCGCAAATGGAATAAAAGCCTATTAATGGTCACCATCGGAGTGCGATATATTAAGCGTAAAAACAAAATGTTTGGTATCCTGGAAACCTTTAAAAAAAATATATATGAGCACTAACAATGAAAATGTACCAACCTTGTTTTCCTATATTTCCGGGGAACTGGATTCGATTTCCGGCTCAGCTCCTCGTCTCTCCCTCCCTCTCTCTCTCTCCCTGAGGCCGCGGAATACAAGAGGGATCCTATCTCCCTGAGACGTCACTCAAAAAGCACACGAATCACAAAGAAAAATCTCTCAAAGAGAAAAAAAACTTCCGAAAAGAGCACTTTTCTCCTCAAGAGCGATCCAGCCGACGACTAAGGAGACGACGGCAGAGATGATGGTGGAACCTCTCTCTCTCTCTCTCTCTCTCTCTCTCTCTCTCTCTCTCCGGGATTTTCTCGCAAGAAAATAGCCCGAGCGATTGATGAATCAACAATGGAATTCCCCCTTCCTTCTTACCGCTACACTCTTAGTCTTCAGCGCACTATCAATCTTTCTCCCCACCACTAAACTCCCACAGCTCTGTCGGGGGTAGGCAAAAGTGGAAATCACGAAGATGTAGGAGGGGGATAAAGGTGGAGGGGAAAGTTTTAGTTGATTACGTTACCTCGGATGTTTATGAGTTTATGAAACTCAAAACTGTTCTCACGCCGACTACGGTCCACAATAGCGAGGCCAGGGGTCACCGGAAGATCCGAGGGAACGAGGACAAACCGGCGTCGAAGACTCACCTTAGAACATCAATAAAACGCGCGCGGAACGGCAGTGAGGTTTCGTGGGGGCCTAACGATGAAGCGGCGGGGCCGGCCGCAGTTGACCGCCACTCCGGCTCGGGTCTCGGCGGAGAGCGGGCGCGGAGTCGCCACCCCCCTCGCCCCGCACGAGGTAAACGGCTCCACGCACTCGCGCACCCTTGGGGGGCGAACCGAGGAACACGGCGGGTATATTCCCGAGGTGAGGACGATGGGGTTACGCTGCGAAGGGGTACTCCGGCGGTCCGAGGGAGAAGCACGCGGCCTCGCCGGCGACGGCCGGGGTGAATGTGGGTCGCAGAGGGCGCGACTCCCCCGTCGGTCCTCCCCGAATCCGGGCCCGGAAAAAATGAATGGCGTTGCGCTCTCACACGGAAAAAGAAAACATCTCCCTTTGAGAGAGAGAAAGAGAGGGGGGAAACCGGTGTCGTCTCAGCAACCAAGGGTGACAAAAGCGAGCGCCTCTCGATTCCCTCCCTCTCGCAACACGGACAAATGAGTAAAAACTTTGCACGGGACAAGTTGAATTCGAACTATCACTTGCACACAACCGCAGGTCTCCACACTGTAGAGCGGGCAGGGAAATGGTGAACAAACTCCAGGAAGGAGGATGCTTTGCTTAAAGCGCGGTGTCGGTTAAGGGCTTTAAAGCGGCAGACTCGATTCGGCGGAATAGAAGGGGAAGGTCAAATGTCGGTTGCGAAGAAACACTCTTTCCTCCTCCCATTGTCTATCGCGTGCCACCTTCCCTCCACTCAAACCTCTCTCCTTTGAACTTTCACTCCCTCCCACCACTAGTCCCTCTCTCCCTCCTCCTCTTCACTCCTCTCTTCCTCTCTCTTTCCCTCTTCCTCACTTTCCTGGCACTGGTGACTCCGTCCGAACGACCTCCTTTCCCGACGCTTCCCGGGCGCCTACTCTCGGCTGCGGATCGACGGATCGACGCCAGCGCCACGGTGGCGGCTAACCTCTATCTCTCTTGCCATCGTAGGGGAGGGGCCCCCCGCCACTTCCCTCTGGAGCCCTCCCCTCTCGTTCTGGGCCTTCCCCTCCGCCCCCGCACCCTTTCGCCCCGCGTCGTTGGCCTCGGGTGGTTGATACGCGGGAGAGATCCTAGGGGGCGCTTGGATCCAGGAGACGCCGCCTTTGCCTCTTCGGGAAGCATATAATGCCGCAACCCTCCCCTCCCCCGCCTACCACCCACGCCCGCGGAGGGTACCGGTAACGCGGGCACATTCCTCCCGTCCACTCGCTAGCATTTAAGTGCCACCCCACCGCTCTGATTTCTTTGGCAACCGTGGCTCAAAAAAGATCCATCCCAAGTCGCACACGGTGGACATTCGACTGACGCTCAGCGAAGTGGAAACTTTAATTCGTCCCATTGGTGACCACTTGTGATTGCTACCGACCACGTTATTTTCTACGAAAATTCAGACCCAAAATACGATCGCAAAATCGAGCTTCAGATGACATCCCGTGTGAATAAATTAATAAAATGTTGTATTCACACCTAAGAGTCAATCGGCCTTTTCTTAATGTTTGATACGATAAATGAGTTATCAAGACGTGTTCGTGGGACTGACGGAAATTTAAATTCTACCGCGAATTTGATCCTAGATATACTCTAATATCCCATACTTACATTAAGGACAAAGAATTCTCAAAAATCCAAGGTTGGTCAGTAATATCAGGATTCATCAATTGGGATTAGTTAATAATTTAGGCGAATAGTACAGTTAATTATTATTAATGAAAAATATTTTTCTCGTTTTACGGGGAAAGTTAAGCATTGTGAGATGGAAGGAAAATAATAATTAGGAGTCCATTATTTTCATATTATATACAATCCATACTCGTATGATGCTGGTCAGATGGTCGTTCATTTCAACGTATCCAATGGCGCATTCCAACGTAACTCACAAAAATGGGCCGGTAAATACAGTTGTTTCAATTCACACGTGTTCAATAATTACGTCTTTATTACGGTGACATAAGGACCATGAGATCCTCTCTTATATTTAACCGTTTTTCACTCCAAAAACCAATGCCGAACCCACGATCATCGGGTTAGCATGCGAGCGCATGCCCACCAGGTTAACCCGACCGGCAAAAGATGTAGATGTTTAGAGCCTAAGCACCTGAGGCATTCGCTCACTTTGACTGCATCATATTTTTAATTAAAGAGTTAGCTTCTCACTCGTTATTCGTAGTATAGATGTCTTCAGTATTACTGCATGGACATGTAAAAACTTGAAAACAAAATACGTTAAATGGTGATTTTTTTCTTCACCAAAGATTGGTTAAGGTTATTTCGCAATATCTGAAAGCGAATCAAATTAATACGAAGAATTAATTTTTGAAGAGAGTGAACGCTATTGAATACTCGATATTATTCTGTTCAAATGGCTCCCCGGAAATATTCACTCGCACCCAAGGGCATAATCAGAAAGGATGATAGAACATTAAACACAACTTTTAAGACGGCAATGAGTTACTTTTTCCTATACTATCATTAAGATACCAGGCTTTTACATATCCATTGAAATAAATACGCAAAGTTTTTTTAAGGATAGGGATATTGATGGGAATGGACATATATTATTCCAACAAATTGGTATTTTCTAAGAGTGGTTTTAATAGTGGTTTATATAGTGAGTTTATATAGTGGTTTTAAAATAAGATAGCAATTATTTACACTTCATCGTTTAAGAAGAAGTAATCATTTCACTGCGCAATGACTCTTAAAAGGTTTCTGTTTCCGATTTATTGCTTGAGGTTTAAAAATTCTAATGCTCTTACAATTAGTTATAAAAAAATCTAGAGAAACTAAGGTTTCAATTCTCAAAGCTCACTTCTCTTGATTTTTCCAGATGGTCAAACTAGAGGTACTTTATAACAGCTCCTAGTTATGCAAAAAATGGTTGTACATTCAAAGGCACTAATTTCCTTTCTATTCATGGACATCATTTAATGTTCACTGAGATGATTCAGTTCTAGTTCTGAGGTGTGTGCCTCAACGAGAGATATGCCTAATCTAGGTAGCGTTCTCTCTTAAAAATTTATCTTAACTATAAACGTGTTCAATATGGACTTATAAAATAGGTACCTACTTATTTTGGAAAAGGACTCATTATTTATATAAGTAGTTGAAAACTGTAATAATGAAAAAAGTACGAAATAAGGCCATAAGAAAGTATAACTACCTTTTTATCTTCTAGACTTTTCAACATGTTCTTCCATATGAAAATCAATCTCGTCATATGAAGCCTAAAAATGAAAATATAGGGAAACTGTCTCCATATTTTTGCCTTTCGAAGGCCCTTCTTTAAGAAATGAGGTTGGTGTAAGAATTCTCTAATGAATTTCACAAAATAACCAAAAATACTTGAATTTACATTTCTTAATATTTTCACATGAAAAGTTAAATTTTCCAATTTATTTAAAGACTAATTTATTTTCCTACGTATTATACGGCTTTTAGAGACATTCAGATATTAGCATATGAGACATTCAGATATTAAGACAGAGGGGACTTTGATATATAATGCAAACTCAGTTTTCGGTTGGAAAATAAATTTGTCCAAGACGTCTTTTTAACCTTCCCTCGTTCAGGATAGGTTGAGAAAACATGACACATGTACTGGGTGCGGTGGGTACAGAACGCGTAAGACCCTTTTTAATAACCACTGCAATATCTCACGAAAAGTATTTAGCTGATCTGATCAGCATACGTTGCAGACGGTAGGAAATACTCGAATGCAAGCGTTACGAAAAGCTCCTCCTGTTACTTAATATATCACCCGTGAATTAGGGCCACTTTGCAGAGTTTTTTTATATAATTGAAATAACAACATAATCAATGCAATACATTTCTAAAAAATACAATTCTTGCAAGAATAGGACCCTCCAGAGGTACGGAGATTGCGTGTACGACTCAACTCACACCACAAACACAAATCGTACGAGTCTGTTGCTGACAATATGGTAATGTTCTATTCCCACACTATATTGGTAGGCATGAATATAACGAGAAGATAAGGGAATCAGAATGTCACACAAACATCACCATTTTTTTCTCTTGGACAAAGAGCGATCGACACAGTTGAAAACTATAAGCAGGCGATCGAAATATTAAAAAAAATAAAACCGGATAAGGGCAAATTTCATGCTAAAATTGACAAAAAAATCCTTGTGGTGGTGTCTTACGGCTTACTATGTAGATGTAGGTGCATAGGCAAGGAGAGACGGCAAAAACATCTTTTGCTGAAATTTTCCAGAATCGAGATTAGCCAGATGATCAGCAGAATGTTAAGAAGAGAATAGCATACAGACTATATTTGACCTTCTGTATGTATCATAATAAATATCACAGCAATCAACCCGAAGGTTGGTTTAGTAGGTGAGGGTAGAGATCAACCAGTACTAAGTCCACCGGCATGTGAAATTCACACATCAGGGTAGGGGGGGGTAGACCCTTTCTCAGTAGCACCTATGATTTCCCAGGATGCCCTTGTTCTAGGAAAATGATACACATGTTGTGTGAAGCTGAGGTTGTCCAGAGGCGTCACCGGGAATCGACCCGGGACCGCTCAGCTTAGTAGCTTAGCGCTCTACCCACTGGATCACCCCGGTCCTTCTGTACGTATATGATCCTAAAAATCACATATTTCTATGAACGTTCAGCCCTTGTTTATGCGCAGATTACGTGAGAATAGCATACAGACTACATCCACGCGTGCCGCCACGTGGACGTGTGACAAGCTGAGTAAGTACAAAAGACTTTCTTATATAATTGCCGGTTAAGGTGATGTTTTCGAAATTTAAGTGTAGGCTTGCTATCTGATGTATCGATTATAGTTATAACAATCAGGATTGTCGAATGCAGATACAGTTAATTGGGTGTTTAACCTTCATTACGTTGTTATCACAAATTGTGCCGCATCATGCAGAACGTAATGTAATGGAGAAGTATCATGGCACTGAGTAAGTGAAAACGGCACTAATTGCAAGATACCTCCCAATTGAGCTGACAAATACGACGGTGTGCGGGCGTTCTGGAACAATACATCATGCACATATTTTTCAAAGCCCTTCGATGATCCGGATTTATCAATTAACTTCCTTCTCAAAGGTTAAAATATTCGAACCAAGCAGAAAGTAAACAAGGGAGTTGTTCTATATGTAAAGGAAAAACAATGATAATTTGTTATTGAATGTTGACACTAAATTTGTTTTATATGCAACAGCAAACTTGGTGTATGAAATGCCAAGTCCATTCACATAATTATTTATAAACATATGGCCATAAAATATATAATTCCACAATATAATATAATATCAGCTGAGTCAAATACCGCAAAACTCGTTCCATGATGGCATACCTACCTACAGAAAACCCATCTCCATAGTCAGAAGATATAATTTTACTAATACAAATATTACTATGAGTGTTTGTTGACAATAAAATATTCATATTCAAATTAAAAACAGTTTTCAGGTCCATGGAAAACTGACGATTCATTAAAAAATATGTCGGCTATTCAATTGGGATCTTAAGAATATTTCTACTTATTTTGTGGATACTAAGCAATTGGATATGTATCGTCGTCTTAATATAATTGAATTTCTTGACTCATTTGAAATACTCGAGCTTCGCCTGAGTAGGTTGCAACGTCTATACATTTCATAGTAAAATAAACGTTCACTTAAACGTCCTAGGTATATTACGAGAAATTGAGCACGAAAGTTATTTTGGTAAGTCTAATTTTTACAGCATAGGTATGTCATCAAAAATTTCTAATTGAAATAATTGCTTTTCTTGGAGTGTACCTGAGAGGCAGAATCTCGTCACTGTTAATAGTAGTTTAGGTTTAGGTTTAGGTTAGTAATAGGTCTCTCAGGCCAAAACGATACCAGTAAAAATGAGACCTTGTTCTACTTCTCTGCTTTAGGTGTTACCTACAACCTTTAGGCATATTTTGATATTAGAAGAGTTGTTAGCGCCCTCTCTTGCTGCATTTGTGCTGAGTCACGGGTTGACAAGTTGGCTAAATCCAAGTAGTACAAAGAAGAAACTTTGAGGATTATTACCCCACTTGAATAATTAAACCTCATGTGGTTAATTAGTTCGCATTTATTTCTCTAGCGGGGATGATATGTTAGAAATACTTACATTTACGTGATCAAAGAGGTAAGTTAAAAGTATTATACTTACACATGTCATGTAGCTGTTGTGCCATGTAGCCGTTACGCCATTTGCGAATAATCTGTAATGCACTTTCCAACTAGCTCAAGGATGCCCTTAAAAGTTATGTTTGCCTCCTTCTACTTCCAATTCTTATTTATATTCAAACAAGAACAAAACCTTTTTCGATCAGTGATTAAACGACTAGATGAGGTGATAATTCATTATTTTAAAATATTTTGTTTTTTCTGAAACTTGAGTAAAAATTGATTTTTAAAACCAACAGAGTACGAGGGATTGAATTTAAAATAACATTTAATAAATTATATTCAGTATTTTTGGCAAATACTGATAAATCCCAAGCGTGAAATTTAATCTCAACTCGGATAATATGTGAGCATGATAACCTGTCACTATGAGAAAACCCCGAGAATTTAGCGCTGAGAGGTGTTGAGGCAAGGAAAGGTAGAGAAGGTGAAAAGATTTTCGAGGCACATAGAACTCTTTTGAGGGAGTAAAAGACTTCTTAAGGTAGTTAAATGAGGGGCACGAGAATCGGTTGCATAGGAAGGGATAGAAGGGAAAGCCCAGACTGTTGAAAGAGTTTACTCCTACCAAGGTGATTCACGAAAGCTAGAAGGACAGATGAATCGTAAGCGAGGAATTTGTTAGTAGAGCAGAAAATAGGTGGAAAATAGCTGAAAGGTAAGGATTCTTTTGCGGCTGCTTACACTTGAAACTATTTCGTAAAGATGTATCATACTGTTGTTGCAGCAAATAAATAAAATGAGCGATAGTAGCCTGTTGATTATGATTAGCCACAACCAGCACTAAAATAATACTTTTATGGCTGTTATTTTTCTAAATGGTTATCTACTGGTTGTGGTAGGTTTCTGATGGATAAATTCCTACAATAATCCTTTATTCATATCCGCATACTTTCTGCCAAGCTTTTCTGTCTAGCTTTTCTCCCTTCATTCCATCTAACATGCCTAATCTTTTCCTCCCTCTCCCTAGCTT
>LYUA01000408.1:733799-761739 GCA_002093875.1 Calopteryx splendens
CTCCGCGTAAAAAAGCGGTCTTGGTCTTCACTTATCCAACTGCCACAATCATATCATGTTCTCTATGGGCATAAATAGAAACGCAATTACTTTGTGACTCCTCAAACTTTTACCGATAACGGTCTGTTTTCGACGTGAAATGCCAATATTAGGTGAAGATTCTTCCAACGCAAAACGCGAGTCGTGAGCAATAAAATTTATACTTAAAAAGTCTGAATAAATTTTGTGCGTTTCCATGAGAAAGGAATCGATCCCGCAAAGGTACGCCCTTGAGAAAGTTTTTTTTAATTTTTTTTTATTGAGGGTGTCCGAACACTTAAGCTTGGTTTTTTATGCACACCGAGATTAACCACTGCTATACTCCCTTATCGGTAAGAAAAAAATTAAAATATCCTTAAAAGAGTTAGTAAACGAGAGGAAGGCCTTTTTGAACCGGTGGAATAATTTATACGTTTTGTCAGCTTTTATTATAAGGATGGCCGGGAATGTTCAACTGTGCAAAACGATGACGTGCCTGGGTTCCAAGGAGGTGGTTCATATATGTGGGTTTAGGGCAGGGGTCCACAAACCTTTTTGAATGAGGTACGCGATTAGAAATTGACCCCCTCTACTCTACCATTACTTCTAATGCGCGCATCATGGACCCGAAACTGGAATTCAGGCACTAAGTTGTATATCTAATGCCAAACAACATAAAATTTTATTCGCATTTCATGATAAAATATTATTTAATTATATATAAGTAATATTTTTTTTTATTGTCTCTCATTTTGTAAAAAAATGTTATATACTAATTCAATTTCACTAATTTATTAGATATTTAATTTTAGTATTCTTTCACTTTTGCAAAGAGATATTTATATATTTATCACATTATTGATTTATAATTGCCTTTTTTCCATCAAGCCCCAATCGACACCCGAGGACGAATCCACCCCAAACAATGTCATATCGACCCCTCGGTGTCTATATCGACCTCATCAGCGACCCTTGGCTTCAATGATGGAAAGCTCAAGTCACCGAATAAAACAACAAGCATCATTTAAAATTTAGTTAATAAAAACAAGGGAGGTTGATGTTGGAGAGGAAGTTTGTGCATAAATATTAATGAACTCTAACCAAGATTAATTTTTCACATCATTTTTTTAAATGTTAACCAAAGGTGTATTTAGCATTACACGTCATATTCAAGGTGTTTTTACCGTCTCGCAGTAACAATATAGACCAGACAATAATAGAATGGGACGGGTGGCATGGTATTGCGGGACCGAGAGAGGAACTTGGGAAGAGGGAAACGTTGGAGGTCGAGGGAATTGGGGAGAGAGCTAAGGTATACTCAGGGGGCATTACGTAAATGGCACGTGCGTTCACGAACTGGGTGGAGGGAAGAGAATACACACCGAATGGGTGCGTATCCACCAAGGTCAATGGTCATGGCCGCGGAGTGAGGGGCAGGCGAATGCTGAGTAGCGTAAAATGGGTTGGGAGTTCATGCTCGTCCAGCAGGAGCGTTAAAAATTTAAAACCGTTTCAAGGAGTCCTAGTCTCAACCTTTTTTCAACAAATTTAAAGCATCACGATCAAAATTGCTAAATTCGTACTAATCCTATAAATTATACGCGAAATATTATTAAACTAATTTTGTTCCTTGTCGTACCCTTAACTTTTTGTTTATTTTGACAGGGAACCTACCCATTGACAAAATTTCATATTTCAGTGTTACACACCGCCTCCGACAAAATTTCAGAATGTTATTTTTGTTTTAAAAAAGGCGGTTATTTGTCAAAGGTTGGAAAAGGGTATAAAAATGGATTAAGAATATCTAGCAATGCAAGTGGTTTGACTAAGTCGGGGTTACGATATGCAAAACGAGTTTTGATTGAAGTTGATATGAATAGAAATATGCATTGGTCCTGATATACATTAGGTGTATATATTTTTTAATATTGCACCAATAACTTTGATCAATAATTTCCTAATTCTTAATCTAATCATTATTCGCTACGGATAAAATTCAACGTCGACCTCAAGTTATCATAATGGAGTTATGGGAGTTCTTATATATTATTTTATTAACTCATTTATACCTAGGATTTTCCGAAATAAATAAATTCCGTTGGTTATAGGAATCAATTAGATGTAGAAATAAAACAGAATGAACTGCTCAGCAAGGAAATGCTGAGAAAATTTATATGATTAAACCTTTCTCCGTAGAAACTCTACATTTGTTTATAGTTAGCTTCAATATATTCATAAAAAAATTCACAAAAATATCTGATTTGAAAATCGGAAGATCCCACAAATATTTAAAAATAACCTAAGGCATTTGAAGAGTGCCAATTTCATAGACCTCATTGTTGATTATTCCTAATGATCTCAACATATATTTCGGATACCTTTTTAGGCATTCTTTGACGGCATTACTCATCCGTTCTAAAATAATCCTCATAATGAAATCAAAACGCGCAATGCTTTTTTGTCGGTGAATAAAATTTGCATTACTTATTTGTTTTACAATATTTAGATTGTATTATATGAGGGCCAATGGTATTTTTAACGAACGTAAGAAGATTAAAAATAGCGAGAATGAATGAAAAGATAGGGAGAAAGAGAGACCAACATGCAAATGCATTGATGAAGAATGAAAGGATGTACGATGGAAAGGCTATGAAGGACGAATAAAATTTGAATTTTTGGTAATAATTAAGGGATGCAGTAAGCCTTTCTTTACTTAGAATATCCAAAGACATGACATTAAGGTTTCAATGAAAACGTTGTAGGGCTTAGTGCTTAATTAAACCATGGTGAGACCAAAAGGCCTGAATATGTATCAAATATAAACAATAATAATAAACAATCTTTATTGAAGTGCTATTGAGACAAAATAGTTCACTTATTCATCCTCTTTAGTCTTGTCTGAGTAAAAGATAATAAAAAATAACACAAAATGCGCATGATTTACTACTGGGCATGTCCAAATATTAATTAATAGTAGGCATCTATCCTTAACCATTAACTTCAATTCATAAAAACTTCATCAGAGAGAGAGATATGTCCAAAAACTAAAAAAATATATTGCATTGAGATATAATTTTACGATTATTAAATAAATCAGTTCATTGAACTGACAGTAATGAAAACTTTATAAAATTATTGCCAAAGATTACAATTTAGATAAATGCACATACAAAACGATAAGTGTATAATTTTTTATATTGGCGAAAATTGAAGTTGGACCCCTATGGTTACCAGTATCTCAATTACAGTCCAGGATAGGTGAATAAGAATTGGCTCAATTTCGGCGTACAGCACCCGTTGATCACCCGGCGGAGCAAAAGTACCTGTAGCGCTCTCGCCTTTTCCCCGGCCTTCCCTTCTTTCCCTCCCCCCATCCCAAAATGCTTACTCAACTGTCCAACACCTCTCCTTTTCCCTGACGCTGGAGGTCTTTCCTCGCAACCCCTGCCGGACGCTCCCTTTTGGATTGTGGATTTTGCAAGCAACCCCGAGAGCGACAATGCAGACGACCTCCCCTCATCCTCTCCCGAATTTCCTCCCCCCTCCCTCCATAATGGGCGGGGTAGTGATTTCCAGAGTCGATTTATTCTTCTCCCTCTCGCTTGTCCTGTGGTTCTGGCTGATCGGATTCCCTGCCTCGCCCTCCCCACCCCCCTCGGACCCACCACCCCCACCGCCCAACGGGCCAACGAGGCCAACCCTCTGCCCACAAAGCACTTTCCAAGGGCAGACTTCCTCATCCCTCAAACCTTTCCTCCGAAGCATTCGCCCTTCCATTTCCAAAACCCTTTACTTTCACCTAAACCAAATTCAAATGTCCTCCGTGGTAAGGATATATTTTTCCAACTTTCCATTCACATTTTTTATAAATATCTTATTGATTAGCGCATAGGTATTTTATATTTCCGCGACGAAAGAATGTATTTTTTACAGTTTACTATTTAGATACAAGGTCATACACGACGTTTATTGTCAGCAAAATTTAGTGCTCAATTGATACTTTTTAAAAGATGAAAGAGAAGAGTGTCTTTCGCGGAAGTTTCGTATAAGAAAAAAATTTAAAGTGAACCTCAAAGGTGCAACAAAAGTCCTCTCGTTCGACAGAAAATTTGTCTTGCGTGATTTATTATTCTACCCCTTAAGTGAATTATGGATACATATTTATAGGTAATTGGAAACTGCACTAGATGACTATGACCATGTAATAAAACCCTCTTTAAGCGTCTTTAAAAGAACTTCACGACACGAGTAGGTATACTTATTCTTCCTGAAATACACCACCTACTTACATCTACATGTAAGTAGGTGGTGTATTTCAGGAAGAATAAGTATACTTAATACGTGCTTACGTTGTGAATCGGAATACTTAGTCAACTGAAAACGAAGAAATGCAGAATTATTGGGAGCTACACTAAAACAATTGAACAGGGCAATGCCCAACGTTATAATGGTCACTATTAAGCACCAGTGCCTTCAAAATTCACCAATAGTTTCAAATCGCATGAATTAGAATTTTTATGACAAGCATTTTAAGGGGCAGGTTTCATAACGATCATTTCCCTGGACTGACCTCGTGCATTAATGTATGTTTAATGGTGAGTGAAAGGGGAAATGAAAACGGGTATTAATGGGGGAGTGAAGGCTGCCGAAGACCATGTTTTTATTAAAATGAAGCAAGAAGTGATTAAAGCACCGAAAATTAATAAAGCAAAAATAATTGCGTGTGCTCTGTGCAAGCAAAATTACACATCCATTCACTGACATTTTCAGGCGACGTTTAAACCAAGTCCATCATGGAATTTTATCCGTGTTTGTAATTCTCTCATTATTTTCAGTCATGGTACATATAACAGCTTTATCACTTATTCAGTAGTTAACATAATTATTTTTCCTCCACGCCGAGTTCCCCTGTTCGAATTCTGGTGGTGCAATTTTTTTCAGTTCTATATTAGATATCACAATCCTTTAAAGATTTCCGAAATAATCATTTTAGTCTAGGAATAATTTTAAAAAGATAATATTCTAAAAGAAGAGTAAAATATTTCTGAATGAATTATTTCAGGTAACTTTCCTTTCATCAATAACGGTTTCATTGAAAAACGATCCTCTTCACTGAACTTTTTCTATTCCACAGATGATATTTTTCTCTTTTTTGGAGATACAATTAAATATCAAGGAGAGTAAACATTAACAGTTTTAAAGATTATTAATACTCCAGGTTTATTATACCTAACTATACTGTACTCATCTCTATCTAAATCTACATAACACCCTGCAAGCCACCACTGGGATGTATGGTAGGAGGTAAGTCCTCACCAGCTATGCACTAAAGAAATAACACTACTCAAAGGGTTCATGCAGTGCATAAAGAGACACATGCAATAATAATGCGCAATACTCAAAGCGTCAATTAAAGAACTACACATGAAGGGTATCGCGCTACTTCGTTTTACACTACATAGATGAGCAAATGCAAATCCAGGACTAAACACTATTACTTCATACAATAAATGCAATATGCAAATGAAACAGATTAAGAATAACATGCAATCAAATACAACATATAGATAGATCACATGCAACTATACCTATATCCACTTACCACCCTACCTATCCTCACATACATATCCGCTTTCAGCAAGATTATTATGAATTCTAATTTTTCTATTGTTGTGGTCCCGAGTCGTGTGAGGGAAGAAGGCGTTTTTATATCCATAGGTGATGCAATCTTTTTCACTTACTTTTTTCTGGGATGTCTGATCTACCAATTTAGGGAGGTGCATTAATAATTCCCTCAATATCACAAGTACGCTCGATTGTCCTGTACCTTTGTAAAGGTCTTAGCCTCAGATGCTCTCTCCTATCACCTTTGGTGAAATATTTATCTTCGGGGAATGAAAAAAAAACTAATTTTACAAACTAATAATGAGTTACATATACCAAGCCAATGAAATCATAGTTGAGGTTTTATTAAATCCTTGAATAATATACACCCTGATTTAGCCAAGAATCTAATTTTTAATCCACATGTGGTTTTCCCTGGAGATGGCGTCTTTGAAATTTTTTGTGAGATGCACTTTAAAGGGAACATTTTGAGAAAAATGATCATCCATCCTCCTCTGAAAACCGTAAAAAAATATTCCTCGTTGGTGGCATTATTCTAAGGTTTTTTCTTCCAGAAGCGCATGTGACCCGCCGCGGTATCTCCGCACTGCAAATGCGCCCCGCTCCTACTATATAAGGCGCTATGACATGCGTCTTCCTCGTCGTCCTCGACGCACGAGCGAAACGCACCCACTCACCAGGAAGCACAATCCGAACAAAAGGTCCATTTTCTTTTTGACTGAGCAGCTAACCCGCGCGCCCCAGCCGACCTGGGCACTTCGCTTCCAGCCCCCCATTTTTCTGTCCACCTCGGTTGGAATGAAAAAGAAACGCATTCCGATTGAGTTTTCCCGCTGTACCAATGAAGTGTAGTGGCAGCACAGTTCTCTGGGAGAGTCCGGCAACTTTGGATGCTTCAGCCCGAAGGCGCAAGGGCGCGTTCCCATTTTCGGTGACGAACCTCTCGGCGCTTCGACGAGAAAGCGCTCATTTCAGAAGCCTTGGTTTGCTTGAACTAAATACACATCTAGTCAAAGTTCACGAGGATTTTAATTAAAAATTTATGAATGATGCCGCTTACCTCTCTTTCGTACGATTACAGAAGTCATTGGTATTTAACAATCCTTTAGTTCATCTTATGTCGGCAGTTTATATTGTGAAGCAGGTATTTGGTTTACATGCCTTTACCATTTAACGATTTTCATTTCCACAAGTTGACGGTCAAGTTTGTCGATTTCATCAGATATTAACCGTAATTATTGGAAGTAAAATAGTTGCAATTCATCATTAATATTATACTCTATGATGCAACGGCAACCATATATGTTGTCAATGATACTGAGCTCTGCGCGGCTGATGTCCTCCTAAGTTATGCGTCTAAAATATTTCAGCGCTGAAAGGATACAAATGAGACTAAATTCCAGAGTTAGTTTTCGCTGAAAAAAAAACAAAACTGTAGTTCTCATGTGTAGCGTGATGGATGGCATAAATCTAATTAAGGGCAGTTAGGGCATATTCTAATGATTTTAGCAAGGATACGAAAATAGCTTTAAGTCACTTGTAGAACGAAGTAATGAGATTTATAAGGTAGTTAGTGTTGACTATATTATCATGTCGAACCAAGAAGTGATAGATGAGAAATCTTAAACTTCCGGCCCGACGTCAAAGTATTTGCCCTTTGGAAATACACCCTTAATAATGACTCACTTTGAAGCAAAACTGTCCAATATCCAAAAGGCACGCTTAAACTCCGTTTCTCTCCAAATACCTACAAGGTGATTCATTATAATTGTGCGTAAAAATGTATGCAAAATATTATACACCCCATTAACCATACGCATTTATTTCCAAAAAGAATTATCCTGGAGATATGGCACCTCATACGAAATACACCAGTTTTTTTTTAATCCTCTAAACCACACATGCTTACCAGAATTGGCAGTGATTTTTATGACGGTCTCGGCGAGGAGAGCGCTGTCGTGACACAAATGTATTACAAAATCATTATCGGAGCTATAAAACCTGCCTCGTAAACATTTATTTATGCCCACTTATCGCCGGGCGTAGCAATAAAGAGAGCAAAAGAAACTTTAGGCTTTAATAATGCGACAGGGGCCAAAATTTTCACATTTCTATTCGAATAATCTATTGGCTCTCGAGGAAACATTCATATTCCTTCTTTATGTAAAGCCCTCATAATTATTGAGTGAGTAATGTAGTATTTTCGACAATTCCAAGGCACAAAATCTCTAACGTACAGTCGTACCAATGCTTTAATAATTGAAAGACCATCACCATCAAACTCCATCGTCATTAAATCTACATCTACAAGAAACTAGACGGACTCATTACTCACTGATTAATAAAAATAGCTCAAGTATTTCCATATGCTCTTGAATTAAAAACTTGAGCTTGAAGATTGGTCAAGTGCCATAACTGGTGATAAAAATCTAAAATTCCCTTCAAAATGGTCTGGGCTCCACACCAGACCCATTTTTCATTTTCAAAGAAAGATCATGAGCAGGGCACAAATTACCGCGCAGAGCATTGTAAATGCGTTTAAGATGCGGTGATCAAGGATTTATTTTATTTACTATCCCTATCGTTACCCTAAACGTGATTCTTCTCTGTGCGGGATCAAGGTAATAGCGACCCAGCTCCAATGATTCTCGGTATCGCCTGGAATCGCGTGCCGTTGGGTTCTGTAGCGAGAAATTTGAAGAACGGTGGCAACGTATACTTATTCATCGCCTGAATAACGATAAGACATACAGGCAGGGGGGTGTTGTAAAGGTCCTTAATCTCGCCACTATTCCTTTAACTCGTAAATATATGAATGAATCGAATTACAAGTGAGAAATTTGGAGAAAAATACGGGTAAAAGACTAAACTTTTTTGTTGATTTGCTTTGTGTATCGCTCTAATGATTGAACAACTACCTTTCAGTCTTGGATTTTTAGATATTTTTAACACGTTTTCAACTGTAAAAAATATTGAAAATCCATGTTATTATCGGAATCAATGCAGTTCTCCATTACCTATTGCATTAGTGAAAGTGATTGAAATTATTCGTTGCTCACCATTAACAGTTTGTCAATTTTTCAATTGCTTATAGATAGTCAGTTCATTTTCCATTCCGTGAATGGTATCCTGTGGTAGTACCCATTATTCACTGTGTGTCAGCAAGTTTTTAATGTGCGTTTCCTTCATAAAAACTACTATGTTACTAAATGCCTGCAATAGTTAACGTGTTTTTATGATTTTTAATTGTTTCTTTTATATAACTGTAATTAATTTTTAGGAAAAATATATTTAAAACTATTATATGATCAAGTGATGAAGATACCTCTCCGTCGAGACCGCAGATTAAACAAGCAGTTGACGGAGAGGAGGCGGCCATTGTCCGATTGTCCGTATACCTATGTGCAAGTCAATCTGTAGGCATTTTTGTGAATGCTTACTGGGTTAATATAAAAAAGGGAATTGGGCATAACCACAGTGATGGTATGTAACTAAGTAAAAGTGATCGCATTACTTGTAACGATGAACTTTTAGTAGATTTTAATAGTATTCAATACATTTTTCGAAAAGTAATTTTTTTGATAATCTAATTTGAAGCACATTCTGTGAAAGTTTAAAACACTGAGTACCTCGTAGATTGAACACTTTTAAGAGGTAGTTTTAACTACAATTTAAATCCTGAGTAGAGTTCACCTGGCAAAGTCAAGATTCGGTTCTCTCTCACTCATAAGGAGGAGTAACCCCCCTTATAGGAGCGAAACTGCTTAATCCCTTCCGAGAACTTATGAAGGGCCAGAAGATACTTGAAATGGGTACAATGTAAGTGGTGAGGGTTCAGTGTAAGTGGTCAGGGTACGATGCAAGTTCTACGTCTCCGGCTTTTACGTGAATCCTTTCCCATATCACCCCTGAACGTCATGTGAATAGCAAAGCTTATAATCTGCGAAGAGGAGAGAGGAGTGATATTGAAATCGTTGTGAAAGAAAGGCGATTTCTCTTCCCGTATCTGCGAAATGTTTTGTGTTACCGGATACTCAGAAGTAAGGATAAATATATCTCTTAAGAAAAATATATGTTTGTCATCAGAAGTCTTTATTAAGCACCACCTCGAACCTGAGAAAACATAACAAGGTATGCATGTTTTATAATTTCATATAGATTTTGCATTACCTTACGTAAACCATAGATATTTTTTGTTGATGGTAAGGAATCGCGTGGTTCACACGTAAACTGAAATCGTTGAAACAAGGAACATTAACTCTCAATTTTTTGTACCTACTTAGATATGTAGATATTTTTATCAAATAATCTGATTAATGTATTATAACCATTAAAATTTAGCCAGTTTTAATGTTATTGAGGCTTAATACGAGTTTCCCTATTGCTATTTAAGGAGCTAATAAATAGTGGGCCGGGCTCAGGTAATCGTGGCAAAAAAAATAATTTTCATAGAATAAATGCGAAAGTGAATGGATTTATTTGCGAAAAGGGCGTGGTGGACTGTAAGCATTCGATCAGCAATATATTTGAGACAAGCAGCACTCTATGTTGGTGAATATTAAGACACCCAGTAGAGAAATGACGTTTTCCGAGAATCTAACATCTTGCGGTTATTTTAATGCTTTATATGATGAGGTTAACGTGAGCCCCTATTCTATTTTACTCCCCTTTACCCTTGGAAGTATACCTTACAACGGGAAAGATGAAGTTGAGCATAACATATAGTGTGTGATGACCGCTCGGTATGTTTTTTGGCAAATTAGAAGTAGTGTCATCACACGCACCAAGGAACACGTGGGGTATTTGTAAAATTCCGACCCCTCTTCCCTCTTTGCCAAACACTTAATAGGATGTGCCCACAACAGCAAATTAGAGCCAACTTTTTTACATTTCCTTCCTAAGGATTTAAAAATGGACGCCTCACAGCAGATTAATTAGCCAAATTTCAAAGATGCCCAACATCTCTCTGAGTAAGGAACGTTCGTCCCCGTGTCCCTCTCCCTTAATTACCTCTAACCTTTTTCCTCGAAATAATTTACTCCTACCATGCCTACGCCCCTCCCTCTTCCCCCACCCCCCGCAAATCCTTTTCCCTCTGTCGTGGGCACACCAGGGGTCCATGCTGACGTGGCAACGCCGGAATATCTAGGTCCCAACCCACCTTCCTGGCTTTCCTTCCTTCTCCTCATAACACGCACACACCCTCGTAAAAGGTCGCTGAGTATGCCTTTTTACCAACAAGGACACTGTACTCACCAAGAACGGGATTCATCCATTCCCCCCTCAGCCCCGGTATTCTTCCGCCATTAATTGTAATACCTTTGCACATGTTCTTCGTTCCGACTTGCCTCTTGTATCCGTCCCTTTTTTTACACCCCCTCACCATATACCCCTTAGGTTGTCCCCTTGAAAATCCCCTAAACCCCAAGCCTCTTCCCCCAAATCTGTCCATTTATGCATATTTTAGATATTATTTTGAAAGTGTCACTTCTTATTCACCACGGGAACCGTTCTAATTGCGTGCGATAAATAAAAACTGGAAAAGACCTAAGTCAATTTCATTACAATATTTTTATTATTATTTAGGCCAACACTAGTTTCCCTTTAACAGCCTTTACCAAGCTGCGTAATAACAAAAACATACCTAAATGAAATAGTCAAAAAGTTCTACTTGCAACATGGCATTTTCCCAGCATACTTTTATAGCGAATGCTAATTTCAACATTATCGGTGGCCTCGGTATTTTTTAATGTAGCTTCATAATTGTTCGCTTCGATATTGATATGTCTGCTGTAGGTTAATGCTTTCTTGTTAAGTGTACCAAGCCTAAAATACCGTATTTTCGAATCGCGTGCTGATTTTTCCACAAGATGGCAGACTCCTTGCAACAAATAATTTCGATACATGATCTGTAAATTACGGAGTTATTCATGAGTTACGTACGAATTTTTGGGGGAGAGATCTGGAACCATCTTACGTAAGATTTTGGGAGACTTTATTGTATCGCTTTATGAATGATTGCCGGGCGAAAAATCTGAGGTTGTAACACGGCGTTGTCTTCTCCCTGCACACCGCCGCTGTCCGCCCGTCCTCAAGACAAGCACTTATCGAAGGTTTTATCCGCATGCACGCTTCCAAAAATCAAACGAGGTACGTAATGCTGAGGCGAGGAGTTTCCGAAATATTACATTTTATTAAATGGAGGGAGAGGGGTACGGTCAAAAAATGACTAAAATCGTCTTAAGTAGTGTTTGAATAACCGTAGCCATTGCAACCAATGGGCTCGTAGGTATTTTATTATATTTACGCATCAGAGTGAGTAAAAAAAAGACCTGTATTCAATTCATTTTTATCCAAACCGAAGTCAAAACTTGGACAGATTTGAAGCTATTTACGAGGTCAGATCTAATGACTGATAATGTAACATCATCAACCGAGTAGGTGGCGAGTATTTTCGATTAACCATTAAACAGATGATCACAGTAGAATACATTTGTACCAAAAATATTTTTTTTTTGGTCCACCCAATTCTTGATTAATTTGGATCCATAGAATACATTGAATAAAACCAACATTACTCTTTAGAATGAACGGTCCTATAATCTATATCTGCAATTAAATTGATACTAAATTTTTCAAAAATTCTCCATTCGTCACTTTACAACACCCATTTAATCCAGTGGGATTTTGGTATTTATTTTGCATTACCTAAGTCTTGATAAAACCCGAACATTTCACTTCTTCATGCAAAGGGATCTATCAAAAAAATAATTTTCATAGAATTAAATAAAATCATTGGATTTTTATTCCAGAGAGTCCACCAGCAAAAATGAGTGATATGGAAAGGTCCTCTCAACGAAACTAACAAAAGTGACAACTCTGAGTCTAACTGCTACTGTGAACTCCTCTGTCCTGCATAATAAAGAGCAGCTCGTCTGTTAACCTCGGAGAAGTGGATGCGCTAATAAAAGATTTTATTATAAATTCGGGGCAGTTAGTTTTCTTATGTATAGGACTGTCAAAATGTAAAAAAAATGTTCCAGCCTTCAAAATAGTAGTAAGATCTTTTTTTTGCTGCCACAGATTATTAACAAGTAGAGGAGTACAGTGGAGGATGGTTATAAGATGGCAAACGTTATTAGGCTCTTGGTCACACCGATTGTGACAAGGTGGAACAGTGTGCGTGAAAGCCTTAAATGTCTTTAGGCTGAAGTCCAACGCAAAGGGCCGGATGAGTTGCGGCCCGATGACTCAGCATTCCTGCATCAAAGATTTGCCACAGTGCCTTTGATCATAGTCTATTCCCTGTCACATGTTTACCACATACTCTTCTTTTCTTTCTGAAATCCCTTGTACTCTCCAAAACCCCATGAGTGGTACCCTAAACCCCCCGCCACACACCGTGAGGTGCCTTAAGGGGAAAAATTTAGATAGCTAAATTTAATTTTTTGGAACCATTCTTCCAATTTCAATTAGCGTAATTAGTTGTGTGGATTATTTTGATCTAGTTTTGTGCATGCTCTAAGTGACTTTAGCTTTGGGAATGTTGAATCGTAGCTTGCACCTTTTCTAATACCATTACCTTAATTTGAAAATAAAAATTTTGATTACATTTTTTTCATAACTTCGAAGCATGACATACTTAATACTTGCTTCCTTACCGTTTTCATGGAGTATAATAAGTAAATGTGCTTGTCCTGGAGAGTCTGAGTTTGATTTGTTATTGCTTTGGTTTCAGGTCATGAAGCCATTAGAGGTCTCTTACCATTTTGCAACCAGAAAAGAATGTTTAAATGACAGTGAACCACATAAATATATGATAAATATTTCATTGCAAAAATATATAACTTAATAAATATTTGTATATAATTTGATCAAATGAATAAGCATAAGCTATTTTATGAGTGAGCTTACTAATGTTTCAGAAAGGAAGCAGTTTGCCATCCATAGTTTCCCTCAAAGAAAGTACAGTACTTGTCTACTTGTCTTGAATCTTACCTCATTATGCAGCGAAGGGATTTGCACGAATGGGATAAGATAAAATGCGTACTAATATTTATGGGATTACGCTATCATTTCCTTGTCAAGCTAGGATTTTTGATATTTCAGGACAATAACCCCCATGTGTCACAAGCATTTTAAGTGTGGGTACTTATCTGTTAAAACATTTAAATTTATAGTTACACATTTCAATTTTTTTTGGACATAGTCAAGAGTCAAACATTCAACACTCACTGATTTGCATAAAAGATGAAGTTGAAGAAAATCGGAGCGACACGTGGAATATTTTAGTCATTCCAGTGAGCTAAATGAAAAGTAATTGCAATTTAACTTATAATTCTACTAATAACTATTTTCAAACTGTAATTTGAAATTTTTATTAGTTAAAATTTTTCCGACGTTTACAGTATTATTACCATCATAAGACATAGATAGATAAGGTTAGCTTGGGTCCACCAATCCATAAAAAGCGTGAATGTAAATGAACGTGTCCCAAATGTGAAAAATAATCCACCCTCAAATTTCCCTAAGGACCTAAGGATAAATGGATGAAGGATTTGTTTTGGGTTATCCATAGCATTTCTGGCAAAATAAATTGGCGAGGAGTCCCTGTCTTAACTCCTTTCCTGTGAAAGGATGTAGCACGAGGTATCATTTGAGGACTTGAAGAACCAATATCTCACGCGGCACAGTTGAAACAGATTAATAAACAGAAGATTGGAAAGCAAGGAAAAAGAACTAAGAAACCGTTTCCTTTTCCGATTTCATCCTAAAACTGTCACCAAAGAACTAAATAAATATTAATTTGAATAAAATGAAAAATTAATTCCCCATGAATGACTTTACTCAAATTCTTCTCCTTTCTGTAGATTTTTTAATATTCCATGAATTTTACTTATCAAATGGCATCTCATCTCTAGGTAATAAATTCAATACTCGAATTCTCTGTTTTGTAGGGTACTTCAAGTAGGTCTGAGTAAATACCAAATAATTATTCGTGCATGCGTGATAAAATAGGTTTTCACTTTAAAAGTGTATTTTTATAATTTTACACTAGAGTCAGGATTGCAGATGGCTACCGTACACTACCTATATGATAGCCTTTTGCAGTCTTAATAAATACATAATTATCTGTTCTAACGACGACACCAAAGTTTTTTTATTAAAATGAGCAGGATTTTTAATAGAAGAAAAAGAAGCTTATGAGATTCTCGAAATATATGAAACCTAAGGTAAACATTAAAGAGGGAGGGCATACACTTTATTAGGTAGTACACTTTAGCTATTTAGGGGGAGTTTTGGGGGAAGGTAAGCAGTGCAGACCAGCACATGAAGAATCTCACTAGGCAAAGAATTTTTTACAATGAGGAGGGAATTGATGAAAAGGACCTTAGGCAAGGATATTAAGAAAAGACTGATGAAAATGCTGATGAGAGTGTAGTTTTGTATGGATCGTAAACTTGGTCGTTGAGGCACGATGAAAAGCGTAGGTTTGAGGCTTTTGAGATGCATGGGTGGAGAAGGATGGAAAAAGTGAAATGAACGGAAAGGAAAACAAAGGAGGATGTTTTGGGAGTGGTAGAGGAGGATAGAAGGCAATTGGGAGAAATTCAAAGAAGGAAGGAGGAGTGGATGAAGGGGGTGTTGAGTGGTTATGGATTATTGCAGAATGTGGTACAGGGTGGAATGCTTGATATGCGAGGGAGGGAAAGATTAGGCATGGTGGATGGAATGAAGGGTGGCAGAGAGTATGCCGAAATGAAGGAAAGGTTACAGTAGAGTTGTGTACAACCTCAAACTTACCTTTATCATCGGCTTACCTAAAATTAAACTCCTTTTTCCTTTTCACCCGTATCCCCCCGCCTCATTATCGAGGTACATAAATGAGCGATTAAACAGGTATTGCACCTTGATAATGGCAGAAAACTGTCATTTGTTAGTTTCCAATAACTTACGGTAAAGCGAATTAAAATTTAACGCTTATCTTTAATTCTAAGTCAAAAATGTAACATTCTTATTTTAAATCTAGAAAATACAAATGCGAAAACTCGTCTCTACTTCTTTGCGTGACACTGACTCATTTGTTAACATTTATCATAATTGGAAAATAAATATTCCAGATCGATATTTTTATTGACAAGTTAAGCATTCTAAAGGTTATGGATTTTAGTAGGAAGGAAATACCATTTTCCCAATAAACGAACGTGATCAGAATAGGAGATTTTCTTCCCAGTTATAATTCCGAAGTTTGTCGAAGTTCCGAAATAGCATATTTTCCTTTAGAAGGCGACGGTGCCGTATCCTAATCCATAGATCGACTGGAAGCATGGCTGTGTGAAGGAAATTATACACGATAGGTTGAATTTATAACACAAAGAACAGTAATTATTTAGAAAATAGCTTCTTTATGGCTAAATTATTTTGGTACATGAAGTGCTACGAAAATTTTCCGAGAATTTGATGAATATTCCACTCAAACCATGACGAATTTTCACTGCTGGATTCTACTTGGAGGGTATTTCAGTCTCCAGACTGGATTAAGCTTTGTTTCAAGATCAAGGAACCCGCTTCTGAAGCCCACCGAATGCTATAGGAAGATGTTGTTAACAGGTTTTAAGCAAGCAAGAACCGAAATAGTTTAAGTGTTTCAATGATAGCCGAGAGTATGTGGAGCACGACTAACATTCGGATCGACCGTCATCATGTGCAACTCTAGAAACGATCCTGAAAATACGTGAAGTGATCCTTAAGAACCTAAAGTAGACAATCCATGCCATTTGTGTTAGGATTAGACTGAAAAACGGAAAATATGAACACAGTCAAGTAGATGTACTGAACATGAGACGAATTGAAGCTAAATTTGCCCCGAGACCAATCAAGTTGAGATGTGCACTAAGATACAAGCAACATTTCGAGATGACACAAACTTCCTGTCATAACTTCTGATGATTAATGGGTGAACGGTTATGACCCTGACATAAAGCAGGAATCTTTAGAGTGGGAGGCATTTTGGAATTCGTTAATTAAGTGGCATGTGTTCGAGTGGCGTAAGTTCTACATTGCTACTAGTTTGGGTGGAATTAAGTTATTGAAAGAATTAAGAATGGAAAGTTTAAATTTTCGACAACTTTGAATAGCACCTCGTATCTGTTTAGATATTAGTAAATGCTAGCTAGTTTATTGGATAACAGGACCTTCAGCCAAAGGATTAAGTTTTACAACTGGACATAGTGTGGTTCAACATTAATACTTTTGACTGAGCCGTGAAGTCAACTTATAACTATCCTTGATTTCTATACTGCGATCAATTTTTAAGCTAAATCTTCATATTTGTATGGGACCGGTAAAAGAGCATCACATTGCATTGCATAAAAAGTTGCAATTCATACTACGAAAGAAGAACGAGGTCATTCAACGAGGCATAACAAAAACCCCACTTCCCAAGTTCCAAACAATAGCTCAGTATTACTGAGGAATTAAAATGTCTTTCGTGCCTTACGATTTGAAACCATAAACAAAGTTGGATAAACATAAGGACACACTAAACACGTCATCACGACAGACGTTTATCTTGGGTCGTAATTTTATCGTCATTTCGGAATGGTAGGTCCCGGAGCAAGCATAAATAGTATAAATAGGGCGCTCACGGAGACGATAAAACATTCGGAAAACTTGAATTTAAGTCGAGGTGTTTTAGGAAGCAAATAAAGCAGAAGAGTGGCCTTAAGCCGCGTGTGATTGTAAATCATCGTATTATTTCATTCGCTTCTGTTTAGTCCACGCATTAGAGCGTTACCGCAGATGCTGATTCCGCAGCGACCTCCCTGATGTGTACATTAATTAGTTCCATGACTCATGATTCACTTATATCCAAATAAATCACGGTGATCTAACATCAGGAGCTAGACTTGATTGATCGTGTGAGCTGAAAACTTTTCGCACGCTTTAAAACAAAAACGTACCTGGCTCAATGTGATAAAGACGAAATTTTCTCTTTGCACGCAACCACTAATGAGCAGGTGGCATTCCAGAAGGATTATTCTAAGGCGTGATACTGAAATCTCAAGGAAGGAAACCATTATAAGAAACGACTTTAATTTAGAAAATTATTCTTTAAGATAGTTCCTTTGCGCACAAAGGTAAGAGGGGTTTCAATTGTCGAGCCTATTATTTTAAATACTTCCGATCGTGTAAATATCACAGCAGAAAAGATGAGTTTCCTATTCGTAGCATTTATCGAGACATTTTATGTTTCAACAAACTCCCGGTACATGGAGAAAGGTATTAGGTATCAGTCTGGCCCAGCACTGAATGGGCTGAATACAATTACTAAAAATATTCACGGTCATAAATTTCCAAAAGAAAAGAGAAAGAGAGCATGCTAAGTAGCTATTTATGATTCAAATCAGCATTGAATACAATGCAAAAAAACTTTCACCATAATTTCGGACTTAACATGAAGAAATCACACACGCAGTGTTTGCCGTGCCGCTTTTGTGTTCCATAATTCTTATCAAGTCGCTTACGAGTCCACACCATCTCACCCATCATCTCACCTAACTGCAAGCCCCACTTTTTTCACCTTCCCTTCCAGAGAATTGTATTTAAGCGAGGAAATATGGCGCATTCCAGATCGAAGCCGCATATTTACTATGCATTGAAGCCGGTTGCGAATGAGTACATATTGAGAAAAAAAAACATGAAACTTTTACTTCGCAATCCTAAAATTAAGTATGCTGCTGGAAATCGGGATCAATCCCAAAAACTATTGGTTCATGCATTGGATAAGTTCAGAAAAAAAGTCACCCAATTCATAAAAATTTTCCATTTAGGTACAATTTCACGTAATTACTAACATATTTGGGAGGAGGCCTCTGAAGGCACGAAGATTCAATACTAGATTAAACTCATTTCAAAGGTATCAATCGTGGGATTTCACCCATGACATCAAGGAAGAAATCCAAGCTCGGCGTTCCTACAGTATGCCAGATACGGATGACAAAATAAAGAGCGATAGAAGACGAGCAGATTTATTCAGCGACTCTTTTTTACCTGCCAGCTCCTCTCTGAAGGCTTCTTCCTTTACTTTTTAATGCAAGTATAATGAAAGCCTCTGCAACGCGCCCTGGTAGTGTGGCTTTCGACGTATTTCACTGGTGAGAATGTGCTCAGTGTTATGCACACTTGGAAAAACGGAAATGTCACGGTTACATCCACGTGAAAGCACAACACTATTTCTTTAGATATAGGACTCTTAAATCGGTTATTCACAATACTTCAACCGGAGTCATATCCTTTCTACTCTATAAAATGGACTAAAAGCCTGCTATAGTAAATCTTTAAAGGGTTTTTAGAACGATATATTTAATTGTATATGACTAAGGCTATGACTACCTTATTATTTGACATAAATATTAAACAATTCATGTAAAGCCATGGTGCAAATATAGAATTTAAATACCAATTAATATGTTTGTATTTATGCCATCGTTTGATAAATACTTACCCATTAGCATTATAAGTTTTACATTTTCAGATCTTGAATCTGTTTTTTGCTAATACGTATGATTTCTATTTACACATACTCATTCTGATAGCAAAATACTTACTAAATATTCCACGGCACTGTTTTCTTTAATGATACCTTTCAATTCCCTTTTCTTTTACATTTAAAATTATGCACATGCTTTGCATTTGGATACCTAGTTGTTTTTCTTTCATAAACTGGCCTGGAATAAAATGACGCGTTCCCTTCATTTGGCCTACGTGAAAAAACTCATGTAAGGCCGTCATATTTAAAATTAGGAAACGATAGTCACAATCGTTAAGAAAAAAATGTGGTTTGTGATAATATTCCGCAACGTAATGAACACAATTTTTATAGAACCAGTTCTAATGTTGATACTACATCTACGAAATAAACTTTATTCTCTTTATAAATCCATATTAAACTGAATAATCTATTATATAAGTAAGAATATGTAACTTAATTTTTCAATAAAATTAATAGTTTTCGTACATAAATATACACTAAGTACATATTTATAAAAAAATAACACTTAAAATTCTCATTCTCTATTTTTTTTATTACATAAGGTCATACCTATGCATAGAAAATGGAGCACTAGAGATAAATAAATCACCCTATAATGTGTAGTCACCTACTAATCGTAATAAGTCTTCTAAAATAGGTAGTTCAATACATTTAATTAAAGAAAAATTGTTATTGATACATCAAAAACCAAGTTAATATATCGATGGTCAATTCTCCAAAATATATTAGCGTTATCACGCATACTCTGTAGGAGAATGAGAATAATCTATATTTAATATTAAATGATCAAAAAAATATTTTTTAAGAGTCACGCATAGATGGAATACGGATGAAATGACGAATTCTCACTCCGAAGTAGTGAATTTCAGGCCATAGTTCCCCCATTGTTGTCGCGTGGTTGTCCTCCGTAGGTATGCATGCATATAACCGCATATAAATGGGGAAATGGCGAACATGAATTTTATTTTTACGAAACACGCCAAAGGCCGCTCCCAGCGAAGCGTCGGATACCGCAGGCAAATTGAAGCAAACGTCGCTACATCCCGGTGACAAAATTGCTTAATTGGTGACATCATTCTGCAGTTACGGAACGCGGCGCGAGCAAAATCGAATTCCTAATCATTGGCGATGTGCTTCCCCTCTGTGGATGTGCTTATGGCAAGACAGGCTCTCACAACCTCTCCCGTGAAATGTTTGGAATTTCGAGCGATTCGCGGGGTGAGGAGGTGGGGAGAGGGGAGGGGGAGTAGCAAGGTTGGAAGGACGGGGGAGAAGGGGGTGGTTGACGCGAGAGCACGGTTTAGAGGGCAGCGGGGGGTGGGTGAGCCGAGTGGGCAGAGGAAGATGGTTGGTGGCGGTTGGATGGGCGGTTGAAGGCACTGCAAGCGGGGTAATTGGAACGGGATTGGTTGAGCTGTGGGAATAGGTATCACAAAAGCTTTGCATATATATACATACTTACTTTACAATTCAAATTCATCAAACATACTTAAAATCTTACCTCGTAGCCACATCGCATTTACGTAAACTAGGCCTACGAAATTAGACTCTATCTCCGATAAGACACGTCCCTTTGCAACTCTTGTTAACCTACTCATGACGAAAGGTGTTAATTTTACCGAAACTGGAATGTGTTAATTTTAGTCAATATATCCAAGCGAACGTAACCACAAAGTTTTTCGTGCCACAGACTTCACTGACGACACAAATTGGCCTTTGAATCGGCGGAAGTTAACGCAACCCAACTTACTCGTACTTAACTGAAGGGCGTGCTTTCGTGATGAAAATTTAAACAAACATGTCGAGTTTCTACTAATAAAAATCAGATAGATTTCCTTTTGTAACTGGGTAGAATCTCAACAGATTCCTTGATAAAAGAATCACTCTGAAGGGGAAGAAGGCATTTAATTATCAATATTCTTCAGATATGAATGTTTTATGGTTTAAATATTAGGTTTTAACACTTAATACCACAATTTAAAAAAGTGTCGCTTTTGAGTTAATTACAAACATCATTCCATTGAAAGAATCAAAATTAGGTATCATCTTCGACCTATGCTTTAAACTACACTATGGTTTATGAAAGATTAATGACATTAACACAAAATCTGCTGACGTTTCACCATACGATACATTGGGCACAAAAAGTACTTGAGTGGGATGCCGTATTGATTTCCTTTAAATGAACCCAGCGGCATTACACACGGCGTGCTGAGGAATTCATTCCAGGCAGAATGAGATCGCCCGGGAGACCCCATTCCCGCTGCCTTCCGGTACTTACTGCGAGTAAAGGGTCATACTCAGGACGTAAATGCATGTCATACAAGGAGGGGACCCAGGGGTTTACTTAGGCAATATTGGGCCATGTCCAATTTATTCGGCGCAAAAAGGTTAAGGAAAAATATATCGGAGTCGCGTGTCATCTTTAAAGGAACAGCACTGGAATCAATTTTTGGGAATACGTTCCTAGGCGTAGTCCCCAACAAGAGATCATGATATCGTTTCGTAAACACAATTACCTAACATGATAGAACTGAGAGAGAATTTCGGAGAAAATAATACTGGAAATCGTCTAAAATAAACACAAGGAATTGTTTTGGAAACACTCTCGCGATATCTAAAAATGGTTATGAAGTCGCAAGTAGGTACTACCTGTTTATATCACTCTTTTTTAAAGACCATTCTCAGAATTGTAATTTTGATGAAAATGAAATAATTATATGGAATGCATTCTAGTTTTAGTCTAATTTAATCGTGTAAGTGCGGCGTTTACGATGTTAGTAAGTAGAAACAGGGAGTCGATGCTATTTTTATTTGCATTCTTCTAAACATAAATATTAAATATAGTTTCAAACCCATTTTCTATGACCAACCATGATGGACCACTCAGTTAACCGGGTTAGCGATACTCGAGTTCCCGAGGGATTAGCATATCACTGTAGTGATGGTACAAATTATCAGTAGAATAAATACCTATTAATTGGAACAAATATGTAACAAATAACGTGTAAGTGGTCTTAATGCCACATTTATGTGGAGAGAATAAGTGAAATAATTTACAAAGACGATGTAATTCGATAAAAATATGGCTCTAAATGTCTAATTGAAAAAAGGTAAAATATAGAAAGGGTGGTAAATAAAATAAAAAAAGGAGTGTGTTGGACGTTTTCAAATGAAAGAATGATTTCACGTTGTGTGCAAAACTCTTCACCTTACCAGCTACCACTTCCCCAAGATACACAACCTCAGTCATCGTTTCTTCTATTTAAATGTATAAGGCAAAGGGAGAAGTTGAAGCTGAGGGCACACTGTAAACAGAACCGAAATGGCTATTGAAGGTTGGCTCAATACATAGAATATTAACGCTAAGTGGATGGTATGCATAACATTCAGTTAGTGTTTTAATAGGTTTAAGGATGTTTGAGGGACTACATCAAATATGAAAATTAATAAATTTTACCTTAATGCGCGCCCAGAGTCAGATTAAGAGCACAGAAACGAAATTGAGAAAAACCAAACCAGCTCATGTTGTCAATCAATGCAAAAAATAATAAAAAATATGATACAAAGAATGGCAGACCGTATTCCTTAAGAAATGTAGTAAAGGCTGTTTTTTTTGTTTGAAGTTCAAATTCAATTCAAATCTATGAATTCCATATAAAACTTGATATGACAGAGGAAAGGTAAGATTTAGGGCGTGTTAACTTCTACCTATTAAAGTTAATTTTCAAATGCTGACTAAATGTTTTTCTCCAATCATTTTATATTGATGGTAATCTACCAGATATGGTAGAATCCTCATATATAACAGTGCTCTACTACTAGCAAGATACTAAGATCTCTACAAACTACACAAAAATAACCCTTTCTTCATTTCCGCATATTTTTGGCTATCCTTTATTCCATTCACTAGGCCTTCTCTTTTCCTCCGGCTTCCCCCCTCGCCCAACGAATGTCCCTCCCCTCTATCAGTCTTAAATAATGCGTTGCTACTAAAACGTCCTGAATTCACTTTTCCTGGCTTCTTTTTATTTCTCCCAAGTGCCTTCTCTCCTCCACTACCATGTCTAAATCTTCATCGTTCGTTTTTCTTTCCATCCATTTCAATTTATTCATCTTTCTCCATGTCACATTAAAAAAAAAAACCTTCAACCTATGCTTAACCTCAACGACCAAGTTTCCGAGCTATTCAAAACCACGCTCAATGTTGGCTATTTCACCAGTCTTTTCTTTTTACATCCTTGCCTAAGTTCTTTGTTATCAATTCTTTCCTTTTTGTATAAGCTTTCTCGAATAACGCGATTCTTCTTCTAATATCCTACTACATTGCCCACCTTGGTCCAAAACGCTACCTAAATAGATAAAATATTCCTTATCACCTCCTACTTTAATTTTTATCTTTACTTTGGTTTACTTTACCTTAAGAATTTTTTTCCTTCGTTTTCTTCTCATTTATTTTCATTCCATGCCTATCAAATTGGCTCTGTAGTGAGCTCAAAAATGACTATGACCCCTTTGCTGATTCGCTAAATAAATCTTGATCGCCCTTAAATCTGGATTTTTTCTAATTAAACAGAAAATAATCAAGATATTATTATCTTCTTCGCATATTGTGCACAATATAGTAGGTACACCAGTGAAAACTGACTAAACCCAGGGTAATCGGTCCCACGGATGTTTTTTATTGGTAAAGGTAAATTCAAATATTCAGGAGGACTAGTCCATGTTCCACCGGAGGTGTCCCACTAAGTTTAATTTTCCATAAAATAGCTCCGAGTGGATTTTAGAAAGAGTTGTCCAAATGCAGCAACCGTGATACTAACCGAAGTCCATCCGATGATTTGCGAAGCCACTACCCACTTTCCTTCCACGCCACCCATAAAAATCCATTTGCCGAACTGATTTCAAGAATTTATAGTGTCACATGTTGTTATATGAATTAAGTTTCATGAAAACGAAATTAATTCTTTATTTACTTCATCGAAAAATAAATGGCCAAATTATAATTTTCATAGCCTGATTCCAATTTTATACAAATGACTTGCGTTCAATCGAATTACAAATGTCGTCATCATTAACATCTAATTCGGAAATTTTCAGTAGAAACCCTCCATTTTCTCTATTCAGGCGAGTTACTTCACCACAATAGAGGTGTCACAACTTTTCTAATTTTCTCCAAGGTTTGGTCTCTTGCGCTTCCTTTTGCCGACGAAGGCTTCCATCCAATATGCTCTTTAAGAATTCATCGTGTCTCGGGGTCAACAATTTGTCCAAACCCTTCCTTATTTTTCGTGCTGTGACCTACGATACTCTCCTTTACACCTCGTTTTTCACTTCATGTGCTACTTGATTTCCAAAAGTCGTCTCCAGCGCCATGCTTCTAAAACTTCCTATCGTCTTTGGTCTACTTTTCCAATTTCCCATGCTTCTGATTCTTGAAGTGTCACACTTCACACTAAGTTTTTCACGTCGAGATTATTTATAGTCTCATTTTCTATGAGCACGGTAGTTTCATTTCAATATGAACGCCTTCCACACGAGTCTACATTGTTACCTAAAGGGATATCCGTTTATTTCCTTTCATTTGAAGTTATTTTATTCTTTAATATTATATAGGAATGGGCATTTTATTGTCCTTTTCCTCAAAGTAAAATTTTACCTAACATTTCAATGCTGATATTTTTTGCTCATTTTTTTTTCTCCTTGATGTTCGGATTTTACTCTTTTTGCGTTTTATTCATGGAGGTTAAAAAATCTCGGTTAAGCCTCTTGACTTCCTTGCGAGAAGTATCTTTTACGAAACGGAACTGGTTATTTTTTTTCATTTACTTTGATTCCATATTCATCGACATTTTTCATGACTTCTTAGGCGGATAATGAGCACAGGTATACCACTTCACTTTTTTATAGATAGTTGATCTTAAGTAATGTTCTCAGTTTTCTTCTGGGTTAAGAAGCTCCAAAGAATCCTATTTCTCAAACTGCTACCCAATATTAAAAATTTTATTTTATTGAGTACCCCTTATACTTCACTATTTATGTGATAAAAAAAAGATTAAAAAAGGATCCCAGCATGCAAAATCAAACTCGGGCTCTGTAATGGGAAAGTCAGTATGTGTATTGACCTCTGCAACAACCCGATTTGGGGATGAAATCCATTTTTAGTGAAAAGGGACGAGGGAAAAGGAACCAAGAAGACTAAGGCCAACGAGATTTTGGTAGGGAGGAATGAGATTCGAATGGATGGAGAAGGATTAGGATAATGGGGACTTATTGAGAGAGCTGGAAGATAAGAGGATGAAGGGGGAAGGACAAGTACGGTTAGAAATCCAAGATGAGGGTGAGAAAAATTGGCACCAAGGTAATGGAGAAAGGAAAGTCAATTACGTGCGGACTTGCTGAGTTCGACGTACGTAGATATTATATAATTACACTCTGCAAACCATACACATCAATGCGAACGCGTATTTGAGCGAAAGAAAGAGCATGAAATTCCATTCAGTCCAATTTATTTGTGAAGGTATATGCACAAAAATTCTAGGCTAGTCGGTATTAAGTGATTGCTATTTTACTGGATGCAAACTTGGATGCATTACGGATGCAAAATCATGATCAACCAAAGTGATATTTTCAGCTTCGCAAAAATAGATCAGCAGTCTCTTCTCGTTTTTCTTACACATTTACAGAACCCAAAACATTGGAGGACTTTGAGGAACAAATTAGCGCTTAATATGAACTATGATGCACCAAATTTTACTTCGTGGCATTAAGGACCAGGGATTATATCATCAGAGAATCACTGTTATAATAAAAGGAGTTTTGAAAATTTGATCCAAAATTTAGCTTGCATACCATAATCTTCACTTGATAATCATGCAGTAACATCTAAATCCTCTTTATAAATATTTTACGGATAAAAACTTCAAAAAACCGTTCTAATCCTGATTCTGTTCCAACATCACTACTGACAGGTTATTCAACCATTATTTTCTGGGAGATCTGAAGAATATCATCGTGAATGACGTATAATAATGGGTTTATTAAAATGTTCAAAAATATAACTTCTTTTCCATAGCATAAATGGGTCATGTTTTAATAAAATTTGAAGCCATTTAATTCCATAAACATGAAAAAAGAAAAATATATTGTGCTATCTAATCAAAAATATTTCATTCTAAAGCATTAATAGCCGAGCTGCTCAGAAGGTCGCTTTGGAGTGAATAGATTCCTACACTTCCAGTCAGCTAAGCATGGATCCAATCCCTTTGCAAAGAGCACTCTCCACTGACTTAGGTGGATGCGTTGTGAATGGGACACGCATGGATAGAGCCGTATTCTGTGAACGTCAGAAGCCAAATCAGACTCTATTAACCCACGAGGCATTCTAAATAAGAATATTATGATTAACAGTGTGAATATTATAATGACTGTGCTTAATTTCAAATACCATTAAATAATATACATACTTCGAACGCTTATGTAATGAAAAAAATTAAGATTAGACTGAAGGAGAAAGGTTAATAAGGTGAAGTGCTAAAAATATACAGGCTTGAATATCTATTCTCAATTACCAAAAATAATAGATTTTCGCCGGTTATTATTTAGGAAAATCATTAATGTGTAGAAATAAATGTGTAGTTTTAAATATAAATCATTATAATTAATCCAAAAAATAAAGAAAGGCGAGAAAAAAAGGCAAAAAGAGCCTGGAAGGTGGAAAGAGCATAGAGAGAGCGCAAGGAGAGTGTGCAGACACAAGGTGAATTAGGTGCGCTGTCCAGGCAAGTAAAAGCACTGTCAGGAAGTTACAAAGAAAAATCCATGCACAAAAATTTGAGATACATCAGAAAAAGTACTAATAGAAGCAGAAAAGATCACAGGCAAGATGGAAATAATTCATAGAAGAACTATACGGCTAGGATATTAGGCCAATGAGCTGGCACATAGAAAGAGAATATTATGTCGAAGGGATTATAGCATCGCTCAAGGCATACCATGTTGCAAAATAGAGAAGGCATTAAACAAATTAAAATCGAAAAAGAGAGTGGGGTAGATACACCCCTACAGAATTACTGAAGAGTAAATATAGGAAAACACACAGGAAAGAGTTTTTATAGGGTCGTTCGTAGCATATATGAGGTCGGAATGTGAAAAGAAGACTTCATTCTATCGGTATTAATTCCCATCCCAAAAAAGGAAAGATAGCAGTATAAGTACCTGACTATAGCACAATCAGTTTGAATTCGCACGCAGCAAAGATAGTACTCAGAATCATTAATAAGAGAATGGAGAACAGGGTACATGATTTCTTGGGCGAAGATCAGTTTTGGTTTGGAAAAGGTATGGACACGCGTGCAACCATAGCAGCATTGAGGTTAATGTTAGAAAGGAATATAGAAGAGGGTGACGTGGGTTATTTTGTTTGTTTCATGGATAACGAGAAGGCGTTTTAGTACATTACGAAGAGCTTATGAACATATTGCAGAAGATAGGAGTAGACTGGAGGGATAGGAGATACCCGAAAACCTGTACATGTGTCAGACTATAGGTGATGGTAGCGGATGGAGAAACAGGGTGGGCAATAGTAGGTCGGGGGGTAAGACAAGATTGTCCGCTATCACCTGTGTGTATGTATTCAATGTATGCGTGAGGAAATGGTAAGGGAAGCTTGGGAAGAACTGGTGGTAGGAGAAAAAATAGGTGGGAAACTTATCAAATCAGTCAGGTTTGCGGACGATCAAG
>LYUA01000409.1:8897-22421 GCA_002093875.1 Calopteryx splendens
ATTCGAAACCTGTACATGTCTCAGACTGCACAGGTGAGGGTAGTGGATGGAGATACAGGGTGGGCAGTAGGAGAGGGTGGTTCGCTATCACCGGTGCATTTCAATGTTTGCGTGGAGGAAATGATCATTGAGGCGTGGGAAGAACTAGTGGTAGGGGTAAAAATAGTTCAGGAAATTATCAAATCAGTCTGGTTTGCGGTCGACCAAGCTTTAGTTAGCCAATCAGCCAAGGAGTTACAATCATTGCTTAGTTCACCGGAGAACCAGTGTGATAGATATGGTATAAACATAAATGAGAAGAAAACAAAGGTTCTCGAGAAATAGGAAACCAAATATAAGGATTAAAGAGGAAGGGCATAAGTTTGAACAGATAGAACATTTTAGCTATTCAGGCAGCGCCCTATTCGACCTTTTATTGGAGCCACCCCTATCCTCCCTTGCAGGGTGGAGCACTAGGATTTGGGAATTTCCGGCGTGTAAGGCCAAAACTTCCGCCGAGAAAACACTTAAGAGAACAGTTATAGGAAAAATGGCCATGCTTTTATCTATCAATTATTAGATCACACATTACATACACTCACAGAAAGAACATAGATTACATTAGGCGTAATAGATCTGAATAATATCAACTCTTTTTTTAATAATTGTTGGGCAATCTATTCTCCAATGGCCCCGTCCTGCCCACCCATTAACAGTTTGGATTTGTAGGTGGTACCATAGAGTAAAAGACCCTAGTAGGGTCTTTTACTCTATGGTGGTTCTCTTGGCACATTACTGAAATTCCTGCTATAAGGGTCATCCAGAAATTTTAACCCGTTTCGAAATTTTAAAAAGAGTCATCTTTAGGTGATATTTTATTTTGTGTACGACATATATTCCACTGGTTTTTCCACATAATCACCTCCGATATTCAAACAATTTTCTTAGCATATCACAAAATTTTCGATTCCTTCTCGATAGACCTCTCCCGTCAGATTTTGCAACCACTTTGCACGATCGAACGGGAAAAGGATGCGTTTCTGGAACTCAGTGCGACTGAAGGTGAAACTTGGGTTCACCATGTCACTCCTGAGAACAAACGCCAGTCCCTCGAGTGGCGTCACAAGGGGTTCTCAAAGTCACGTAAGTTCAAGGAAATTCTTTCAACACAGAAGATCATGACAACAGTGTTATGGGATTGGTATGGATGGACTCCTCTTGGTTGAATTCATGCCCGGTAATGCAACTATCAATGCAAATATGCTATCAATGTTTCTGCAAATATCTGAAATATAACTTAGATTAGCTAGTCATTATTTAACTAAGAAATACTGAGATAGTTTGAAATTGTGATCCAGGAGAAGTATCAAACCTTCATCTTTCAAATTAAGCAATGGATGCATTTTTCAAAGTCCACATCGACTCGGGAATTGACCGTTCTACAACACGGTTTAACTTGTGTAAAAGTCATCAGGTATTAATAGCATACGAGATAAATTCGTTTAACATGAAAAAATAAATTTCACAAAGGAATATGAAAGGTATGTAAATTAAATAAATGAAGGCGCTGAAATTAAAATTACTTCTACAAAGCCATGGATGTAGAAAGTGTTTATCTTATAAACTGTGATTCTCAGAATCCGAATCCAAATCCTTTTTTTGGTACGAAAATAAAAATACGAAAATTAAGGCAGAAAATCTTTTTAGAGTGACCTCTCACATAATGCACATAAACTAAACATTACAATTAAAAATTAAGATTTTAATAGCGAGCCGAAAACATTTATTTCTCAAATTAAACGACATTAATCGTCCTAAACTTAACAATCGTCGCAGTTAACAGTCGCAAAACTCCATTTTTCGTGATTAATATAAATTTCCAATTTCTTGTGATTAGATTTGACTGTTTCTTAAGATCCATATGGAAACACGAACATTTTTATCAAAGTCACCCAAAAAGTAAAAGCTAATTCCCAATGATTTATTATCAACGAGTTAACGTACCCATTACGAAAGCATTATTTTCCGTTAACCACTCGAATCTTACTTGCTAGGGATAATTTGACGCTAAGCACAGGAGATGCACGATTCCTTATCTTTGAGACAATTGCGGCTACTCAGCTCCTTAAGAATTAGTTACCCTGTGTTTGCATAATTGTTACACGCAAAGCAGACAAAAATAATGTGGCGTAGGTTTCAGTACACATTAGGATTCTTAGAAAAGCGTACGGAATCCGTGAAGAAGTGAGTCAAGCAATTTAAATCTCATTGTCTGTTACTACTAGGCAATCAAAAGAGAATTCAAAATGTATAACTCACTTGGAAACGTATTCGACCTCTTCAGCAATCCTCTTCCTTCCTCAACCTCAATCCTCAACAAGTGTAAAACCATCCATACCCTCTCAACGCCGGTCGAAAGTATAAGTCAACAGTGCAAATCGAAGTGTCTCGTCGGGCGTTGAGTGTCAGGGGAAGCGGCAGGAATATAAATGAACTGGCGGACGAAGGAGACGGGTCGGAAGGGATATGGGGAGGAGTGGGGCAGTGTGAGAGAGGACAAGGATGGGTCTTTTCCGAAGTGCCTGGCATAAGGGAACGTCAGGGCTTAGGGCGTAAGTTGACGGGATTGCCTGGGCACGGACGGAAGCGCGGAAGGAGGACAGTCATGAGAAGAAGAATGGGACGCTTGTAGATCGCTAAACGTGGCCCATCGTATGCCCCTGAAGTTGACTGTGACCCGATTTAAGTCGGGTCCTAATCAGAAAACGGGTGATTATCCCGTTCCAGTCAAATCGGAGCATACTTATAGTAATATAATTGTCGAGTGAAATGTTTTGGCCGGAACTTGACAATGACTTTGTAAAACGTCAGAAACAATGCCAGAAATATTTCAATTTCTGTCAATTTTTTGTGGTTTCGTATAAGTAAGTAATGTATATATATATTTGATACTGTCTGTTTCGACACACACATCTAATATCAAAGAGCCTCGAGGATTTAGATACTTACCCGTCATCCGTGTGACCTGGTATCTCAGGGGGCAGGGAGTCAGGAACTAGAGGGTACCTGGTTCGGATTTCATGTAGTGTCATTGTACAACTTCATCCAAAATCAAGCGATTCGATTTTCTGATTCACAGAACCTCAAGAGAAATCGGAGGAACTGGTCGCCCTGCCTTTATGCGTAAGTTTCACACGTCTAAGAATGCAATTGGAGTCGATTTCTTCCTACACTTAGCAAAACCAATCCTCTGCGTGGTAATGCTCATTGTATCTCAACTTCTCTCCGCAACTGCTTGATTTGTCCCTGTGTATGTCCCAAGCTGAAAATTTCTGAGGAGGAAATGAAAAGAGAGCAGAGAAAAAGTCTGATATCTCCAATGCATATGAAAAATGGGAAAATGAATACATAAGAGTACTCAGCTGGCATTTTATATTCCACATATTAGTTAAATAAATGAACACAAGCGCCGACGATGTAGGTATATGGGAAAATATGATGTATGTAACAGCATGCTGATTTGTTCACGCTGTGCACACAAGATGATGCAGACGACTTTGAAGCCGATTTTGCGTAATTACGCTCGTTCTTAAAAAAACTAATATTATTTTTGGTTAATTACAGTGAAAAGTTAATGGATACTGCTAGCAATGTGGTTTCATTTAAAAAAAAAGTGAATGTTTCGCTGACCTTAATATGGCTGCTGGGAGAATTGTTTTTCGTCCGGGGGTCTAAAACATTGGTGGGGTTGCGTCGAGCCAACCTTCTATTTGACTGCGCGAAACTTATGTCAAAAAATTATGCATGAAGATTCAACCCAAAATCAACAATGTTACACTATCGCAGTCATTGGTGACACTTGGGGAAAAATTTTCACGGCTTCAATTAAAGGTCGTCAAATTTCCGACGGTATGTTTTTCCAGAAAGTGACAGCCGCTGTAATTCACGCGGATTGATTAAACTCACAATATTGTACCGAAAAGCATCTTAGATACATGCATACCTGTAGTATCTCTATAACATGTGAGCTCCCCGACATCAGCGTACGTACTTAGCATCTTAAATGATTCGTGAAAAATCGAGCGAATTCTAGTCAATAAAATTGAAAACATGGTAACAATAATATCATGTATGTAATATTGTATCAAAAATTGATTCCATAGTAAAATCACCAGGCAATTCTAATTAATTATTGGAATATGAATCGTTTCAGTAAGAAAACGATAGAACTACTAATGAAATCAAGATATTAAAAAAATGTATAAATGAATTTATATCCAGCACAAGCATTCGATTTTCAAATTGTAATGGGGAAACAAAATTAAATTTAAAAGGGAATGACTCGTATTCGGAATTCGATGGAAAAAAATATTAAAATTCGGGCTTCTAATTCAATCAAATGTTGCATTCCATCCATTTACCCACCAGGTCTTCTTGGTAATTCACAGGGGACGCAGGTAAAGAAACTGCCAACCACCCCCTTATGAAGTTGTAATTTCAAGCACCTTTGTATTTGATGAACTCTTCCCTAATTTGTCAAGCTAATCATTGGGTTTTATAGTTTTATTTCTTATACTACATAACCCTGAGCAGAGTCTGTGGTAAGAATTAACTTTCTCTTTCGTCCCTACCCCGGCTACGCTATCAACTACCCTCGGAGGAAGTTACCATGAAGGCGTAAAAGATTTTCTGAGTTATTCCGGCAAATATAAGAAAAGAACTATAAGGGTCCTTTTTTCGCTGGAAAATTACTCCGGTTCCAACCACAGTGAGTAAGCTATTCCCTTGTTTTTACGTTTCGTTTAGGGGGGCCATTGATCTCGTGAGGTGGGGATAAAAGCCCCATGGGGCTTTTATCTTATCTTTGTGTTGAATGGATGTCTCATTATAGTCCACGTACATAGTTCATGTAGCAAGAACCTGTTCAGTAAGTTTGCGTAGCTCCTTTTTGGCGGGGACAGGAATTGATTTTTACTGGTTTTTCCAGCTTTTGGTGTTCTCAATTTCTCTTCTCTTGGTTTCATGTCGGTAGGTGATTTTTAAATTGCTTTAAAAATTGATGCGTAAACCCTATGAGAGGTGTCTAAAAGTGGCCTAAACAGCATCAAGCGATTAATAGACCCCCCTTGTCTGAAATAACTGTATCAATCATGGAATTATTCCTATTTGTGTGGGCCTGTGTACATAAGAAAAATATTGTTTAAAAAAAATAAATCCACTAAAGAAAGGCTAATTTCATTTTTAAATTACCTTGTGAATTATTTCAGAAGATTCAGTGATTTTATAAATATAAATTAGTTCATAATATGCATGTTTTCACTGCTTTTATATTTCTTAATGGTTAAAAGTACAAAGTTAACATATGGAACTCAGAATACCTTCTTTCTATGGGAAACTGTAATTCATTCAATAGTTATCAAGAATGATGGTTTCAAGTCACTAACTGACCTACTAAAAATTGAATTGGAAGTTATTTATTATTGAATCATTTTATTGAATCTTTCAAATGACTTCAATCAAAAAGACAATCTTAAACAGGAATGGCTCACCTAATCTATCCCTAGCTTCAATATCCCTACCCTTTGGTAAAATGGGTTTACGCACTTAGACGTCCTTGGTACTAGGTGATTCAAAACTGAATAGTATTTATATTTCTTCTTCTTATGATTTTGTTTTTTTATATCTTTTCTAATCATTTATAGTTTTCTCTTCTTGACATCATTGGCCTTATTTTTTGCGGGTGAAACTGAATTGGGTTAATCCTTTCTCCTTTTTTCATATCATTATAGCATTCAAGTAAACATCTGGTCATAGTTTTTCTTGAAATTTAATATAAGCATAAATCAAGAATAAAATCCAATGATTTTACAGCAAGAGGCATGATAACCCAGCATATACATTGAATACATGCACAGTTTTCTGCACAGAATTACATTGTTTTTCAATTTTCACATCCATATATTTGTAAGCATCCATTGCATTTCCTAGTATAACACAAGGTGGATGTTCCATCATGTACTTCAAAAACAAATATATTTGAGATGACAATTATATATATAATGGGAAAAGTACACATATTTTATTCACTCATATGAACACAAATATCTAATGACATATATGCATATAAGAAAATACTCATTCTGTCACTGATAAAAAGTGGACACTTGACACCCATGTTTCGTTAATAAGTCATTTTACAGCATCACTATTGCAGGGCATGTTTCTCCTGCATAAATCCTTGATTAAAATTCACTTAATGAAATTATGAAGGGTAAACACAAGAAATATGTCTTACAAAAAAACTGTTGCACAATTACGTACTGTAAATATTATTCTCCCAAATATTATTTACATTTGAAATTACCATGAGGCTATATTGGAAACATCCGGAGGTACTTGAAGAAGGTACCTCTTGATAAATATACTACTTGCCATAAATGAAAGTAGGTTGATGGTAAATACAAGATATTCCAAGGTATTATATAAGCAACTCCATTTTATACTTCAGGAATAAATTTCAAATCTGTCATAAAGTTTATACTCTGAACATACCAAAATTTGTTCAGTGTTTTGCGTGAAGCTTTTTTATTTAGCATATACAATTCTACTGTAAAAATGGCAACATATGATAATCATTGGGAAATTATTTTTGCCCAGATTTTTATTCTACCATAAATTGATTATAATTCATTATCATAGCACCATGAATTAGTGCTGACCATTCACAAGAGCACTTTTAAGAAGAAATTTTTTGCAAAAGATGTTTTCTTTAAACTATTCCATTCTTGATTATAACAACATCCTTATCAAATTACTGACATTACTGAAAGACAACCAGATTTCAGTAAATACTTCTTACACATGTTTTCCCTGGTGGGTTTGGTGGCTATCACTGTTCAAAGATAGAATTACAATGAATTTTGAAAGATATTTCAAATAATACGTTATAGAAATTTTGACTTTTGAGAATTCAATTCCATCATAATGAACATTTTAATTTACTAGAATACTTACACACTATTGAAAACCAGGAAAAATCTTTGAGTATAGGCATTGTATCTGCGATCCAAAACTCAGGTTTGGAGAAATTAAAATGAGCAGCAGTACTAATGCCAAGTTCTTTCACAAGCAAACCAACAAATGCATACAATACAACAGCAATGTAATTAGCTCACATTAAATGACTTACTTAATTTATTTGGATGTGTAACATTGATTGTGAAAATACCAGTCTGATTATTTAGTAACTGACAGGTGGGTATGTTTTTGAATAAGGGAATACCAGCTGCATATGATGCTTACATGCACATGGGGTTACAATGGACGTTCACACACTCAATCACAACCGACACAAATAGACACAAAAATTTGACTACACACAAGTATAACTGACTTTTCCCAAAAAGTGGATTCCTTGTAAGAGCAATTATCTCTCACTCACATTCTAACCTTGTGTCTTCATAGAGTTTTTAGCAATCTGAGACAAGCAAACAAGCTCACTGAGCACGTTCTTGGAATTGTCAAGACGTTTAAGCTGAAACACAGTATGTCTTCATTTAGGGAAATTGGCACCACATTCACCAAACTCTGAATGCCTATTACCTCCATCAACATCGTCCATCACTATTTGTATTTCACTTTTAAACTTTCAAATGACTCCTTATACATTACTTCACTCAGTTCATAATAAACAGTCTTTCTGCACTAGCAAACCAAATGATGTTCAATGCAAATTTTGCTTTCTGCATACTTCCAACAAGAGTCAATGCTATTGTTACAAAGAAATCTGCTTTGAATAAGCTTTGGTTGCATTAACTTTGGTAAAAAATTATTTTATATCCCTGACATCTAACATAATTATTCATATTAAAATATCTTAATGATCAAATAATACTAATATAAAACACTAGATGTAATTGGCTGATTGAATAGTTTTTGCTTTGTGCCTCATATGCAATCTCATAATTTTTTCACATCACTATTTGCCATCCCTATATTTCCAATCCCCACAGACTCTATTTACATGATGGTCTTCAAAGGGAGATGGGCATTTTTCTCAGACCCATACCCAATGACTGAGCCATGCTTAGGAATCAAGACCAGCCCAAAACTTGGGCCAAAAGTCAATATCATCATACTCTTTCCACACAAAGTCATTCTGAAGTTTTGTTGTTAACATTTATCACCTTCAGCATGTTTTCTCACTGGGATTCCTTTTTCAACCAGCGGATTCCAGACCTTAAACTCCACAGCAATATCCTTCCTTGTCAGGGCTTTCCTTCCCTTCCAGTTCCACTGCTGGAGCCAGGTGTCACACCTCCAATTCCTTGAATTCTTTGCTGTATTCCTCCACTGCGATTACTGGAACCATGGCTGAAAGAAAACAAAAATGACTAATGTGTGTCCCAAATATAATTAATGGCAAATAAATTGTTAGTTTTATACTCATCATCAGAGAGTTATACTCTGAACATTCCAAAATTTATTCAGTTTTTGTGTGAAGTTTTTTTAATTAGCATATGTACTACTACTACTATCTAGGAGGAAAACTTCCCCTCCCATTCTCTTCTCAAAAGATTTTGATTTACAAGGGGTAGTAAAAATGAAAAACTGAGAGGGCAGGAAAAATATATCACGATATCTAGCTTTGCCACTGGAAATTATACATTTAATCATTTAGAATTCTTCCTACTTAAACACCTAAACAGCTTAATGTAGATATTTAAGACTCTTTTGAGGGTCTTGGACTTAATTATGAGGAACCCCTAGGGAAAAAAATACTTCTTCTCTAGGTATTCCTAGTTCCCAGGAACAAACTTCTCTTCCTTCTCCCATTTACAGCCATTATGTGACCATAAAAAATTCTTTGGAGCCAACTATCATGTGATATTATTGGGATAAAACTTTCAAAATTTGCAGGGACCTAAAGCATGTATCAATATCAATGAACCGGTGACTTTGGAGACCTGGGTCTGAGAACTTCTCATTCCCTATAAATATCTAAGGTGAATAACTAAAATTTAGAATGCTCACAATTATCAGTCAAAATCAAGCTGGCTATTTTCCTCACTTTAAAGCCTGCGGTAATTCCCACCACTTGAAAAATTTTCCTTATTCCTTAGGTACTTGAAAAGATATTTTGAGTACTTTTTTATGCAAAATTTAAATTGAGACTTTTATACTGAAATTGCCATAAAATTTCGGAACCTGAAATAAATGTGTGGTGCTAGTGATCGTGGAAGTAGGTAGTAAGAAAATTCATGGAGAGAAAGAATGAAATCGACTGTTAAAAGTGGAATGAACTTGGTACATAAGTTAGTTATTCAAACAAGGAATTTTCATTGGCCAGATAAAAAGGAATATACAACCCACTTAAACCATTTACCGAGAATTAATAGGTTCATACCGATTCTCCTCACACTAAGGCTCCATAGAATTCCAACCTTCAACTACGAGTATATTTTTTAGGGCGATGCTAAGAATTGGTTTTTAAAACATTTAAGTAGACACGAATTATTATTGCTAAAATATTATTGCTGTAAAAGAATGAAGCATGATGTTGAAATTGACGAAATCTACACTTAGCTATATCACATATTAATATTAAAATATTAGACTAGACCTTTTAGGGGTTGTAAGATGAGAAAAAGCACACGCGTGTGCAATATTTGTCCGAAATAATTTGTTAACTATCTTCCAACAAAAATATTTTTTTCGCAAGAAATTTTTCATTTGGTAAGTTTAAAAAAAAAAGTTTATGTAGCACCTTACAGACTAATAATTTTTTACCTTATAAGTTTATAAATATAGGGACCTTTTATTAGAGTGAATACGGTGTCAGCCGAAGGTTAAGATATTTTCTAATTGGTGTTATTATTATTGAGTTTGTAACAAAGTACTTTTAGAATACATGCACCTATTTATTATCCATAATATAAACTATTTATTTAAAAAATAAAATCATAACGGGAACCATTTCTGGACTTCAACGGCTGTATACAGAAATATACGGCTGGATTAATTAAGGTTGCTGGCCGTTGCGAGAAAGAAACCGACCAGAAGGAGTAGTCTTACAGGAGGCTGTGAAACACAAGATGAATAATAGCATGAGTGACATCCCAGAAATTTCCTAAGTGGATATTTTTCTAATAAAATAATAAATTGTGGATTTTTAGAAAGTTATTTTTGGATCCTTTCCGATAAGGTAGTGTGGAGAAATAAAGTCCATCCCTGGAGGCCGAGGCAAGTGACGATTGATAAAAAGATGCTTCTGAGGTACATTCATTATAACTGCCTCTTTCACCCTATGGGGAAGGCGCCAAACGCCAGAAACGTTTATGTAGACCAGAAGTGATCATAATGTAAAATACGGCCGCGCGAGTTTAGCACAGAACCTAAATATTAACCTCAGATGCCGGTAGCATGCAAACCAAATTTTTCAGCCTTCAAAATATTCTGTCATTTCATAGTTACTGATAAACTAAAATTTATGGCTGGGGTTCTTCTTTAAGTCTAATAAAATCCAAGTAATGATAGTTTCGAATTTGAAGGACCGAACAGGTATATTTTGGTTACTGGGCAGCTTATGCAGCGCAACAAAATCGAGTGTATAGGGAAAGATACTATATAACCGCCGAAAAACTGTGTTACATCAAAACTGTCTTAAATCATGAAGCCTCTCTTCATTTTTGTTATACTTATTTATACAGTTTTAAATTTCATTTAAGTGGCAAAATTTGATATAAACATGTAAATTCGTCTTGGCAGCACTGCAGTTGATAAATCAGGTGGAAATGTCGTGAACATTTTATGCACCTGTATGCCATTGTAAATCGTATTTTAAATTCATATAAATAGTGCATAATTTGCATATGAATATTAAGAAAGCCATAAGCAAAAAAAAGTAAAAAAATCACGAGATATGGCCCAGACAAAAATGAAACGCAATCAAATCGATATAAAGTGAAAAGTTATGGAAGAAATGAAAATCAAATCAAGAGATATGTAAACTACAAAAAATACTTCATTAGAGAGAAATATAAAAAGTCGGGACAATAGTTTACCAACACCTGGAAAATTCGAGGAATAACAAAAAAATTATAGGTCGAGTGTTCGTTACGTCTTCTTTTTGCCACTCAGGTGCACAAATGATCATTAAGTGGCAAATTAACATGTAAATTGAAAAAAATCAAAACAATTTTCTGTTATATTGCGTTTATATTAAGCTACATCAAAGGTTAACATTTTGGATAAAAAGTCTAATTTTTGTGTTTAGCTCATGGTTTTGACGGGGGTTGTTAGTCTCACTTGAGAACATTTTAATAAACTATCCGTCAAAGCAATTCAGCAAGACATTATGACCTTGCAAAAAAACGATAATATTTCCCGTTTTTCAGGTTATTGCCATCAAGAAAACTAAATACACGGGACAGATAAGAAAGGAGATTATCCGGAAGAGGAGAGAGACATCGGTGGGAATAGCTGGCGCGCGGATTACTAGGGAGGGCAGATTGCCAAGAAGTCTGGTCATTTTTGCCGCGCGAAATAAATGTAAATGAGAAAAAAGATTCCCTTTATATTGAAAAGCTGGTAAAAATCAACTAAGTTAATAAGAGTTGAAAATCACGACCTTGGATATCAAGGAGCTGTTAATTAGTTTACATAAACATTAAGTTCAAATTTCATCGAATCGAACGACAAATAAGGGTAGGTAAAATCCCTGCAGCATCACTCAAGGGTTTGGGAACACATGGAAGGAAGAGTTTCTGCAGGCTCGTAGCATCTTTGCGGCAGAAAATTGGGCAAAACTCTTCGATGGATTAGAAGGGGAAAGTTAGCAGTAGGGATATGAGTACTATAAGAACCATAAATTTGATTTTGCATCCAGAAAAGGTAGTATGTAGGATAATTAACAAAATGATAGAAAAGATACCAACATTTTTCTTAGAAGAACTAGTTTTGGTATAGAAAGGCTATGAGCATGCGTAATGAGGTCACTAATAGAAAGGAACATAGAATATGGCCAGGATGTATTTCTTTCTTTGTGGGTATTGAGTAGGCATTCGACAGAGTAAACTGGGAAGAACTAATGCGCGCATTGCAGAAGATAGGAGTACACTTGGCGTAAGAGGCTTATCTGAAACCTGCACATGTCTTGGATTGCACAGGTGAGGCTAATGGATGGAGAAACATGGTGGGCAGTGGAAGTTAGGGGGAGGGGAGTTAGACATGGTTGCCCGTTATCACCTGTGTATATCAACGTATGCGCAAACGAAATTGTAAGCGAGGCATGGGAAGGAATAGAGGCAGGAATGAATGGGGAAATGATCGAGTCGGTCAAATCTTCGGACGATCAAGCGTTAGTTAGGCATTGAGCCACAGGATTGTAATCATTATTGAGTGCATTACAGATTCAGTGTGGTAGGTACGGGATGAGAATGAATGAGAATAAAGCGAAGGTAATGATTGTAATCATTACGAAATTCATTACAGATTCAATGTGATAGGTACGGGCTGAGCGAGGATGAAAATTAAACTAAGTTAATGAGGTTTTCAAAAATTACGCAGATTTGGATAAATATTAAATATTGGGGGTGGACACTAGAGAAGGCAGAACGGTTCAACTGTCTTAGACGAAGATGGGCAGAGTAGTAGGAATATTAGAAAAAGATTTTCCCCCGGAATTTAAGCTTTTTTGAAGAGAAGAGAGTTGATAACGAGGACGTTGAGCCAAGAATTGAAGAATAGATTTGTGAAATCCTTGATATGGAGCATAGTATTGTATTGCACGGCATAGTATTGTGTATTGTACGGCATGGCAACTTGGCATTTGAGGCACGAGGATAGGCGTGGATTGGAGGCTTAGGAGATGTGGGAATAGAGGAGAATGGAAAAAATGAAATTGACAGAAAGGAAAAAAAGAAGAGGTTCTAGGCTTAGTAAGGGAATAAATAAATGTGTTGGTAGATATTCAAATGCAGACCGAAAGCTAGATGCAGAGCGTATTGAGTGGCAATGGATTGTTGAACTCTGTGTTCGAGTTGAGAGAGTTGGGTGAGGTAGAGGGAGGAAAAGGTTAGACATGTTGGACGGAATGAAGGGAGGCAGAAAGTGCCCGACGCTGAACAATGGTTTGCTATAGCACAGGGTGCTATGTTTTTAATGTAATCTTTGCGGTTTAGCAGTAGTGTCCATCAGAAGCCTGTCTAAGCCGGTAGGCAAATATTAATAATTTTCTATGAATATATAAAAAAATTACTCAAAACAATGAGTTGTTATAACTCAACGAAATCGTCGGCGAAAGATTCAGAAAAAGGCTAACATTTATATTTTTTACGAAAATCAAAGAAAAGTGGATAGTAGGGTTTTCATTGAAATACGATATGTAAGACATGGCCACTCCAGGACAGCTACAAACATGACTGTGGGTGTCTAAATAATTAAGTCTGATTTCAAGTTTTCAAAAGGAAAATCTGGCGTTAGATGGAAGAACTTTTTACAGCTACCAAATACGGAGAATAGTAAGGGTTTTTGAAGTGTAAACTT
>LYUA01000409.1:59276-70173 GCA_002093875.1 Calopteryx splendens
GAAAGTCGGGGTAGCGGCTATAGATCCGGCGTGATTATAACTGCCACATGGCTTTATTGTTCTTCTAACGATAAGGCCGTTTCTCAAAGCTACAATTCAATTTCCAAGTCCTCTAAATCAATCGTAACTGTAATACAAAATATACCAAACCTCAAATACTCTAAAAAAGAAGATGAGATAAGTGCTAGAAAAAATTAATTGTCGTTACAAGGTTGTGCATGAGTAACATGTAAGGATTTGTAAGTTGACAAGTAGTTTTCAGAAACGGGCCCAAAGTCATATGGCCTCATTTTAAGTGGGAGGTGCGTGGTGGCGCTGGGGGTGGTGTACGGACTGCGCGCAGCGCGCACATATCTTGAAAACACAAAGATATACTAAACATCTAAATGTGGACGATATATTAGAATCAAATTTTCACCGTCCGAAAAATCGCAAGTAAAATGACGAAGCACTTGGGCCACGGGTTCCCAATGTCGCACAGTGCCAGGTCTTTCATATGAATTCACACACCGCACCGTTTATACCTATCTAGAGGTCGAAGAGAAAACTTTTCTCAATTTCTAAAAATAAGCGCCATTCTTCTATATATACTTTTCGAGAAAGCAAATTATTATTTCTTAATGATTAAAAATTGCCAATCTCGGACTGCGAGTGCCAATACACTCACACTTAATTGCTTAATAGACATATTCGCGCTTTCGTGTGAAACCACGTATTGATTTCTTATTTTTACCAGAATTAGCTCTCCGAAAAGAAATTGGAGCTAAGCTGCCATATTTTTCCCCCTCAAGTTAAGGCGATGGATATTTAGGACAAAAAGTAACTGTGAGATATCGAGAGAAAGATAAATGCATGGTCATGCAATCTCAATGCATTTTTTTCGAGGAATGCTTACCTTCGACTTCCACACCGTCGGAGCGGAGGCAGACAATGGTGGCGGGGGCTTTGGGGCCCTCGGATGACGGGAGGATGGCCCACCGGTACGTGAGGCAAGGGGTGGAGGAGGTCGATGCGCAGGGCCGAGTCTCCCAAAGTGCCGTGGGACAGGACGGAGGCGGGCCTCCGTTCATACCGGGCTTCACCGGCCTCAAAACCGTCCGCGACCGGGTCTGGTAGCCACCTGCCAAAACGACGGGTGAGGGTTTAGCATAGGACCGATTGCAAGAGGGTCTCTGACAAAAGCCATACAAATCCATGAACATTTTAAATAAGAACCGCATATCTTTTACCGACCACTATATCCTTCTTTAACTCTTCATTCTTTTTACTACCTAAAATGTCTATTCTTCTCACATCTCTTCATACCTTTGGAGAACAATCTTCCTTCTTTCACTGCCATAAGAATTCTATTACATCTCAATATTCATACCCTGTATTTCCCTTTATAATTCTTGATTATTCTTTCCCCTTATGGCATACTGCATCAATTTTTCCATATAACCATCATTTTTCTTGTAATCGAACTGAAACACCTAATTTCCTTTACCTTATTATTAATCATACTGGTTTATTGACTTCTATGCCTATTATTCTGTTAACCCTTTGAAGTGGATAAAATAATTGAAAAAATTTGGCAAAAAGCATATGTATTTCAAAGAGGACTCATAAGAATTGATGTTTTTCATATAAGCTCTTCTAGCATTTATCCCTCAATCTTGGGATAGCAGTAAGAAGGAAATTAAAAGGTTGTATAAATAGAAGAAAAGACAAGCAGGAAATCAAGGGTATTAATTGTGAAAACACTATATATTTGCAAAAAGGAAAAAAGCTAACTTATATAATTTTCGTTTGTAATATTTCAAAGTTAAAAATGATATTCAATGGTCGGCAGAATGTTTTTCTCCAAAACTGATCTAATGCATTTTGACCAAATGAATGTGACCATAGTCCTGACTAGAACAATTAGATGCTTACCAGTTGACCCACTGTCTCCTCCTTCCCTGCAACTCCTGTGACAATGGCTCCATCTGCTCCACTCAGACACCTCACAGTCTTCAACTTCAGTGCCATCATTGCTGGACTCCCCGATACCACCAATTCCCCCCTTGCCATGGCTCCTTCGGTGGCAAGGCACATAGCAAGAGTCCTCCTTGATCAGGTCAAGGGAGACAGCCAATGTGCGAGGCAGTGTGCCCAGGGTGGCAGCAGTCGTGGGGAGAGACTGTGGAAGGCAGAAACTATCCTCCACAATTGACCTCGAGTCTGCCTCGGGCTCCAGGCTCACAGAAATGCTGTTGTAGGATTTGGAAGTGCCCTCCCTCCTGCAGCTGATGTTCCGGGAGATGGTCCCATGGCCACAGGATGCTCCCTTTGGGAAAAGAAATGGCAGGTGAAATAATTCCATAAGCTAAATAGAAACAGGAATGCATGTAAAAGATTTGGGAACTAAAAGATTTTATTTAATTGCCAAAATATTATACCTAATGACATGAGCTGAAGGCAAGATACAAAGTGAATTGAAAGAATATCTCATGTAAAACCTGTAAATGTTAAAATTGCAATTAAAATAACTACCTAAGGCCTTTTGGTTAAAAAAACAGAGGCTTTATGTGAGTAAGCAAATTAGATTTCCATTTATTAATAGAATGAAATAATAGAGGAAACTTTCATTAATAGAAGCTTGAAAAAGTAATTGGCCATTGAGCTTTAATAATAGACACATGTGTAGAAACTTTTGAAATACTTAATGATTCAATTTACTTACATGAAGGTTGCATTGGGACCACTCCCCCCGTTCCCAGTAATAGCAAGGTACAGCTGGACATGGCCTCTTTTGTACCAATTCTGTTGGGCATGGTCGTCCCATTTCACTTGGGTTGGTTTGAATATATCTCTGCCGTGTCATTTTTCCTCCTTTAAAAAGAGAATATTTTATGACAATTAATAAGAAGAAATTGAAGATGAAAATTAAGCTCAGTCTTTAATTTCAGTTTTAAATATAGATTCACAAAATGATCTTATAATTATTTGCTTCTCTTGAACTTGGAGAAAATAGTGCTAAAATTTATTAGAGATTCATTAATATTTAATGTGTTTTGCTTGTTGATATTTTGAGATACCTACATAGTAAAATATCATATCTGGAAAAATCATAACACACCGTACACATATTAAAAGTTTAAATAAGTAGTTAATTACTTGGCACTGCCGGAATTAAGCAGAAGGTTTTACATTACATCTCAGAATGAAATATTTCATTGAATATTATATTTACAACTCTGATTGCGTATTTGAGGTTTTTAAAGATTTAAGGAGAATTTTGACTGCATAAATTAATAAAACTACAAGAATTTATAGTCAATCGACTAATAGTAAAATAAACAGTTATTATTTTGTTTATGTTTCTTAATTTGCATACCTGGTGACCCGCATTGGCATTCTGATGTGTCCCATAGACCCCAAGCAGTTACTTCACAGTCAACAGGACAATCCACATAGCACCACTTCTCTGAGGGACTTGGACGAACCCCTTCCAGCTCACAAAATCTAAAGTTCAAAATAATTTTTCAAAGGATAGAGTTATGAATCTGTATCATTTGTGAATATTTTATTTGTGTCAGGAATGCAAGCAGTGGTATTCACAGCTACTAGTATTCCGATAACCCTACTTTTGGCTTTCCATTGGGCTTATAGGGGGCTAAAAAACTATAGTTAATGGTTAAACTAATGGTGAGACAGAACTCAAAACCTACAACCTTTAGGCTAGAAGAAGAGTGCATTACCCATCTTTTACCACTCAGCCAGGTGAGCAATAAATGTAATTATATAATTAAAGGCAAAGTGAACATTTCAGGAAATATCAGGGTGAATAGGATAGGAATAGGAGGTAGGAGAGCCAAAGGTGAGCCCAAACCCAGGGCTAGGAGGCATGAGGCTATTGTGATAGATTAGGATGTATAATCATTATTACCAGAGGGGCTGGGTTCAACTCAAGGTACTCTGGACCCCCTCAGCTTCGCCAAAGAGGTGCGATTTTTTTACATTCAAGATCTAACCTGGAAAATCACTTTCAGCATAAGAACTTGCCCCCCTACCATAATGTGAGATTTTCACTTGAAGTGAGGCTTATTATGAGTTAAACTCTAACCTTTGGGTTGAGTGCTGTGGTTTTTCTTTAATCACTTAAGTTATACAAAACAGGAAGTAAACCTATGCCTGTTACTAAAAGAGAGCCACAGATTTAGGCACACAACAGTATCTATGCTGGATGTGTGAATTAATGGGTATGTATTTCCATGGAACTTAATGGGACTCTTTAAAAGCCATAAAATTATCGTAACATGTATGATACAACATTCCAAGCTTCTGTTTTCAAGCTTGATTGTATGACTTTCAAACCTGGGATGGGGTAAACTCTACCACCTCATATCAAACCAATATTTAGGCTTATGATTGTGATTAATTAAACATATAGCAGATTGTACCCAAAACTATAAATATGCACCATTTTTTGCTATTAGATACCTAATTTATTTTTATAATTTTTTTTTAAATATAACTTACATTAATCTGTCAAGAAATATGTGTAGCAATATTCAGTATTGAGTGGCTGATTCATTTTTACGATTTATTTTGTTAATTTATGAGGTCGCTTAAAAATCTCATTCTTTTTATGTCCCCTCTCTTATCTCATCCCAACCAACCTAATTTATGTACAACACCTCAGCTTTCGGGTACTTCCACAGACAAGCACCTACAAGTGTTATCATCCACAGAGGGATAAATATCCATTTTCTACGATAAGCACAACCACAAATGAATTCAATCCTTTAGTTGCAAATGTATCACTCAAATAAATGACTCAAATGGATCTTCAGATTACCCAGGTGTACATTAAAACTTAAAATAAATTAAATTAACTTACCTATCATCAACAGCCCTTCCATTCTCCTTGCCCCCTCTCCTACACACTACTGCCCTCGATTGTACACCCTCTCCACAAGGTGACCCTCCAAGGGGCAGGCATGACCCCCAGGGAGTGGCAACCCATCCATGGGAGAAGCAGCTTACTCCTTCTACACATGTTTCAACCTGTATGAGTGGAGGGCATGTGTGCACTGATGACATGTGGGAGCTCAAATGTGAAAACGATATTGATGAGGAATCGACGGGAGCTCGAAGAATGGATCTTGTGCGTTGTCTTTCTTTGTGAGGATCACATGGCTATGGGAAAAAGTTGTGGGTGGTTAGAAAACTAGGTACATATTTTAGCTAATGAGATAAATTAATACACTTCCTTACATTGCAGTGATATGCTATATGGAATGAATTAAATATGAGAGTATCAGTATATTTTTAAAAAATTAACTGGAAAAGAGTTTTCAACAGTTTCAAACACAACTCAAAACTTTATTTACATTTCTGAAACATTGTAGGGGCATGGGAAAAGTGGCAAGACTTGAAGTGATATGTTTTTAAACTGGTATTCTGATATATATGAAAACAAAAATGGTGAACATCAAGTGAATTATATTAGAAACCAATATATTATTGTCCAAATCATTCAGATAGGTGATTCAGTACTACAAAATTTTAATTTATAAAAATAATAAAAATGTAATCACTTAAAATTATTGAAAATACCTTAGGATTATTAGCCACAAAAAATAAGGGGACAGTCAAAATTCAGCATGAATAGATAGTTCAATTTTATTTGAATAAATCATCAGTTAGTTTGATAAAATTACTATTTTAATCCAGATGGAAACCAAGCATATACTTCTAGCCTAATAAGATGAAGTTGAATTAAGGCCTGAAGATCAACAGTGGGCTCATGAAATGAGAATATCAGCTGGATGCCTGTGTCTTATATATGATCAAATCAGTTTTTGCCATCACCTGTGTCCTCCATATGAAAGTCAAGCATATCATTTCTGCTCTGATAAATCAGTTTTATGCAATACTTGGCTCCCTCTGGAAAAAGTACTTCTAAAATACCAAGTAAAAGCTAAATAAGAAACTCTGACAAATAAAACAACTTTGCGTATGGTGGATTGAAAGGTTATTTAGAACCAGTTTTAATATTTCTTGTTAAACCCAATCATTAACTAATGTAGATGTTTTATTTAAATTAATTTTACCTATAAGTTCGATTTTATAAAAAATACAGGCTACTTGTGAGTGAACATAAACATGCTAACCATAGGAGCTCCACCTTTAAGTTAACATGTACTTTAACAGGCAGTTTAAGCTTCTCTAAGGATTAAAAAATTAAGTTTTGGCTTTAGCCAGAGGTGAAAGTTAACCTTCAGTTTTATAAGACATTTTTAAACCTGGCCTTAGAGAGGAGTGGAGAATAGTAAAACACCCAGGGCTAAAAGAAATAGAATACTCTATTATTTTGCTCTCTCAGAGAAACATATGTAGCAAAACTGGTCTCCGGCACCTCTCAATGTCATAGTCAGCAAGTCTTTTAAGAGTATATTTTTTTCAACATTTTTAACATCTAGTATTATTATCAGGACGGAAGAAAATAATAAAAAACTTTTGAGGATTATGTAAAATAACTTTTGAGGATTATGTAAAATAACTTTTCCTGATTCCTCAGTGGAAAATTCTACAGTTGAAATAAGAAGGTAGCTACCTACTTTTTTATATTTTTGATACATATGTGACAGAACGAAGAGCCAACCATCTGGTTTTCATGCAAATGCTTAAATAAGCAGCAAATAAATCTTCCATCCTCTCCTGTAACCATCAGAATCTATTTCATAATCAATCTCACCTTAGGGCAATCAGACCAATCTGACCAAGGGCTAACAACACATTGGCCAGGACAGGCCACATGGCATGCATTGACATCCGCAGGCTGTATAATTGGGTCACACATTTCATCACCTAGTTCCTGTGGAGGCCTGTGAGGTAAAATTCTCAAGCACCTGTATGGAATAACATAGTAGTTAAATATTAGTTTTAGAACATTCTTGAGGTAATAATCTCTTTATCAAAGATACTTATGCTTGAGTTCTGACACTCTTGTATTTCAGTTCAATTAAAAATACTTGAAAAATAAATGGGAAATTATTGCTTTGCAATTGCTTTTCTTGTACCTCAACTGCATGTTGAAGATCTACAAAACGGGGGACTGGAACCCAAAATGACTTTTGGAGTATAACATGTTATTTATGCCTCAAAGTTAGGAATATGTACATAGGTGTACTGAAGTTAGGGATAATATCAACTATTTTTTTAGCATTCTTCATACTTGTCTACTGAGTTATTATTATATAAATATATAATGATAAAGAATGAAATATTTCTCTTTAAATTCTTTGACCATAACTGGATTAATACCTAAAAAAATTTATTTCCATGAGAAGCAGGCCATTTATTTGGAGTTGCTTTATGGAATAGGAGAGATCATCACAGTGCTGCTAAACAGGTAAACGATCAATTTACCAATAGCTATTGCATTTATGATAGTTAATTTTTTATGGAAAGTTTTTGCTTCTTTGTCAATTTAAATATGTAGGTTTAGTTTAATAAAATATGTCTCTAATTTAAAAATGACTGCAATTAAATACTTTGGTATCAAACAATTTAATTACCAAATACACCAATTAAAAGGAAAAAAATAATATCAATTCAATACATAGGTACCAAGATTCCACACATGATATACTTAAATTCCATACACAATACTATAGAGTAAACTGTATGATTATGCATATGCCTGCATGTTTTAAACTGCACTCAGCAAAACCAAGATGAAGAGATAATTCACATGTCAGAAATGTTTACTCACATTAAGTTTTACCTATCCTCAGTTTGATTCTCTAGTTTTCACATATTACTGCCCACAAAAATGATTTACCCATAGTTAAGTCATATTAAATGGACAGAACAGTTCCTCTATTAAATTCAAGTGCTGATAAACCTAGCCAATATCTACATACTCTTTTCATTGACATATGAGTTAAATATAAAATAGATAATCTTCTTTGATCAATTCTCTTAATTTGATCAACTTAATAATTAATTCAGAAAAAATGGTTATTAAACTTGCCTGACTTCTCTAAACTGGTCTCCTGTGCCGCATCCTCTAATTCGATCAGAAGGAATTAATTGACAATCATTCCAACCACCAACCACCCAATGGAATTGATTGCATGGCTTGTCACAAACTTTCCATTCAAGTGTTGGTCCACATGGACGACCTCCATTCATCTCTGGCCGAATAATCTGATCAATAAAGTATAGATATTCATAATAAATTGCAAATATTGTACTAGAATACAATAAAATAAGTATGTACTTAATGCATATTGTAGGTACAGACATTTAATTCTTCAAATTCCACTGCTTATTTTACGAATCACCAACACATCAAGTTAGAGAAACAAAAATCAACAAAAGATATTATTATTAACGATATGAAATGTGAAAATTATTCAATTTACATTTCAACTTGTCATAAATAGGCACCATTTTTTAGTAAATTAAATAAATGAAAGAAATATTTTACAGCAGCTAAAACAGTGATGGATAAATTACTAAAAAATGTAATTGGGGCAGGTTACAATTACCTAGGTAAAAAAGTTATAAATCGCAAACAAATATTACAACCCCCAAATGTAATTTATTGATGTTAAGTAGGTAGGTACCTACTTCAAATGGAACCAAAAACTCTGAGACTCACTAACTCTATTCCTGCATGTGACCAACTAATGCATAATAAAGTTTTAAAATTCATCACACTTTAATCTTTAAAGAAATGCTAAATATGTCATCTCGCCATTATTTTCAGAAAAGTCAATTTTATACACCAAATTTGAACATAACTTAAGAGTTGATTCAATCCCAGATTGATATTTATGTGCCTTAAGCCAGTGTGAGCTAGGAAAACAATTTTTAATGAGTCCTCAGAACAGATATAATTGCTTCAGACTCAAAACAAAAAAGTTAAATAAATTATTGCGGGCACATGTGCTTGTGCAGAAAGAAACACCAAAAAATAGAGAGAAGTAATCAGTAAATCTGATGAATTGATTTTGGATTTATTATAGACTAATTCCAAGTAACTAGGTAGTACACATATGCAATGATTACTATTGGAGTAGATTATAAGTAAAATTAAATTTTGAAAATATTTAAATATTACAAATACATATGAATAAACAAAATCAGTCAACCAGTCATCATATTACATGATATTGATTGCTTCCCATCACTGATTAAAAATTCCAAAATGGGTAAATATTTTCAATACATTCATTGTGCAAAACTATTAGGAGAAATTAATGAAACAGTTGGTTAACCATACAGTTCCCATAATAAGTTTTCTTAAAAAGTAGATACAGGATGCTAGCCAAAGTTTTTGAGAAATTGAATTTTGACCCAAGCAAGTAGCTCTTTGAACTTCTGCCATTAAATGCCTCTTGGTTTGTATATCAGCTGCCATTCTGCTAAGCAGAATATCCTCGAATACATGTGTTTCTTAGTTTTTTTTGTTTTCGTTACACCATGTTCTTTTCTGCCTGTGAGTTCTGAAATGGCTGATGTAAAGGTGTTAAGTTTATTTACATTATATTCTGTTTGAAGCTAAAGAAAACTGCTGCTGTAACCCACTAAATGCTAAATTAGGCTTTTTCTGAGCAAGCCATGTGGCAAGCTAGAATATTTGAATTGTTGACAAACATTCGAGTCGATCATCATCATGTAGAACTCCGGAAACGATCACCAAATTGCATGAAGTGATCCTAGAGCAATGAAGACAGACAATCCATAATGTTTATAATGTTGATTTTACTGTCATACTATGCATGGCAACATTTTCTAGCAGATGGACTGAACATGAGAGGAATTGTGGCTAAGTTTGTCCCTAAACTATCCAGTTGAGGTGTGCCCTGAGCTGCAAGGAACAGTTTGAGATGACCAAAACTTCTTGTCCAAAGTTATAACTGCCAATGTATCATATGCGAATCATTATGACCCTAAAACAAAGCAGCTATCTTCACAGTGGGAGATATTGTAGAAAATGTAGACAGAGAAGTATATGGTGTAACAAAAAATAAGAAACCTGTGTCACAAAGATGTCACTTGGCAGACTGGAGGCTGAAATTCACATCAAGTGGCATCTAGCGGCAGTTCTTACTACGACTGATTTTGATGAAATAGTCATATGGTCAACAATTTTGGAATGCCCCTTTTTGAGTTTATTAAGTTGAAATTAGGAAAATAGGTGGTGTTGGTACATAAAGTGCATATTTTTTACATTTTATCATATTATATATCGCTTTATACAATTCATACTATTTATTTATGGTACCTAACTTAAATATTTATTGTTTCATTTTTTAAAAAAAGGCCTTTATTAATGTTACCACCTTTCACATGGCTTTACATTAGAAGTAATGGATATTTTTATTTATACATGTACTCAAATAAAACAAGCACTGATACAACCGAGGAACATTTAAAAGCTGATTTAAACTGTAAGATCCTCTGACTGTTAGTTTGAGGATGTGGTTTATCATTATAAATTATCCAAAATCTGCAACACACACCATTTTAAGATTATTTTTTGGATACTTCTCAATTCTTCACTGTTAGTGCATAAATTCATAAATAAAATATACATATATATAAATGCAGAGGTAAGTAGTGGTAATGAAATTGTAAATAAACAATAATATGATTAACAGTAAAGAATTATAAATAATAAACATGAAAGTAACTGAGGTGAATAATTAATTGATTCATAAATCCCAAAAAGGATTATATACAAATGTTCTATTTACCAGATATTGTTGGCATAAAATAAATTCTGCATAATTTCCATTACACAAGAAACTATTCTTCCCACAAATCAATCCCTCCTAGGAAATTCTAAAGTGATCATTGCACTCATCCTGGAATTTTCCCTGAAGAGAAAACATAAAATAATAAAATTAAAAAA
>LYUA01000409.1:71717-93749 GCA_002093875.1 Calopteryx splendens
CTGTATTATTTTTGAATTTTGTTCCACTGCTAAAGCACTACTCAAAGGTTTGATGAAGATGAAGTTAACAGTGTTATTCTGGGGAAAGGGGAGAGGAATAGAGGAAAAAGAGAGCTTGTGTCACACCACTGGGATTTTAAGCTATGATGTTTGATTCATCCACAGGATTCAATGGATTCAGAACTTTTGCTTATTAGATACCAAGTGATTTTATTTGTTGAATTTTTGAAAAGAGTGAATTCTCTTTGGAAAAAGAAATTCTTGGTTCAATGGTAATGCACCCTTTTATCACGCTGAATCCTAATTACATCAACATTTTGAAGGTCAAGGGGACATAATTGAATGAATTAGAAAGTGCTAATATGTTCAGCCACACTGTTGCAACTTATAATCAGAGGGAAGGCACTACACACAATAATCACTGACCTCTCTTGTGCGGTTTTGCATTCCTGGGCCACATAGAGTACTGCATGAACCCCAAGAACTCCAAGGTCCTAAATGGCAATCAGCTGGGCAGGGTACTAAGCAAGGCTCTTCTTCCATTCCTGATCCTTCAAGGCACCAACTGAAATTCATCAAAGAGAATTAAAATTTTAGGCACTAAGCCAATAGTTAGGAATCTCTATTTCTATTTAACTATGGCCAGAATTTTGAAGGAAAATGAGCGCAAAAATGAGGACTTATAGAGAATAACTGTGTTGCCAAAAATATTTCTAGAAAGAGGATTCTAATTGCCAACACACTGAAGTTAGATGCATAATATAGGTAGTTGTCTCACTGGGATACAGATGATATATTCACTACCTATCATCTGGCCCCAAACCTTCAATCTGTCTGCCAATGGTGACTCTATATGGAGCAGTCATAATTGTTACAGTCAGTAGAGCTTTAGGGGGTAGTGAAATTCAATACTCTTTGTCCATGTTATCGGTGTAGTCATTGGGGAATGAAATTGTATATCTACTGTAGAATCAATGACTACCCTTCAGAATTTTACTTTTTTAAGCCATTTTGGTGCATTTGGAGTATTTTTATATTTAAGAGTTAACATTCTAATTAATATTTTTCACGAGGCATGTGATTAAAGAAGATAACAAACCTTGGTTCTACCAAGTTTCCATCTTTGTCTCTGCACTCCCTTCTGCGGTACCTGCGACCAGCTCCACAAAGGCCAGCTGCAGGAGACCTCCCATTAGCTCGTGGTCCCAGTGATTCTTCTTTATGGTTATTGTTTTCATTCAGGATACATGAAGACCAAGGACCATCAGGCACCCAAGCAAAAAGATCACATGGGCACTGCTTCTTTTCAGTCAGAGGAAATAATTTGATATCATGGCACTCTTCCCTAAGTGCAGAATGACCTAAAAGAGGTAAATGAAATTAATAAAGTGAGGCCCAGGTTTCATATACAATTTATTATCCATTTCATCTAATTCCTAATATTAACTTGAAAATATTCAAATATATTCAAATTGACCTGATTTACTATTGGATTATAATGGAAACCAGACATTTTGACTGAGTCAATATCCTGAAGTAGAATCGATGGTTAAATTAACTCACCTATAAGAGCTCTTGTACGATCTCTGTGCCCAGCACAGGGCCTCTTGCATGGTGACCAAGTAGACCACTGAGTAAGAACACATTGGAGATCACATGATACATCACAAGGCTCAGAGAGCTTTGGAGGTTGAGAGGCTGTCTCAATACTTGATGGCAGTATGTTTACTGCAGATTCTCCAGTTGACAGCATTGTGAGTCCAAACTTAGTCTCTGACAGGGCCAAAGCAGTTGGACTTCTGAAGCATAGACTGGGCTCAACTTCTTTAGCTCCATTCTGAATACAGGTCACAGCTGCAAAAATTAAGTGATTTAATTAATCTAGTCAAATAAAACAAACTACAGAGGAGGCAAATTTCAACAGAAATGGGAAGATATGTAATAAGAGGTGATTTATTTGCTCAAATTATGAATAGAATTTATATGCATGTTATTTCAATAACAAATACCATACAATCTCTAATAATAGTTTTATTTATCCATAGCATAGTATTATCTATGATGAATGTCGTCAGTCAAGGCAAAATACAGTAAAAATACTGTATAAACAAAAATACAAATACAATGTTAACACAAATATGTATTACTTGGCATCTACGAGGCCTGTCTAAAAAGGATTCAACCTTAAATTTTCACATGCAAAGTCATGATAGCAAGGTGGTGTCAGTTTCCAGAAAGGAGAGGGATACCTTTGTGTGTATGCCTGAATTTTTGCACAATCACCATGTACATCAGTTGCTGTTTGGTAGCCATTGTGTGAGGTGCTGTTCTATTTGTCTGTTGGATTTTTAGTTTGTTCAAGATGAAAGAACATGTAGAGTGGAGATTCTGCATCCAGTTTTGTCAGAAGTTTTGAGATTGTCAAGCCGAAACAATTCATATGATTCAGCAGGTGTTTAGAGATGATGGTATGGGGGAAACCCAAATAAAGGACTGGTTCAACCGATTTAAAAATGGCTGAACATCCGTGGAGAGTGACCAGCATTCTGGGAGGCCAGCTCATAGTGTAGCTGTCTCTGAGAAGGTGTGAAATTTTATAATGGAAGATTTTAGTTTCATGGCATGGGAAATCACTCACAAGGTTGGGATCAGCAAAGATTCTACGCATACAATTTTACAGGGGAAATTGGACATGCACCAAGTGGCTGAGAAATTTGTCCTCAAGCTGGTGATGCAGGAACAGAAACAACTCCATCTTGACGTAGCGCAGGACATGTTGGACACTGCCAGCAGCAATCCCCAATTTCTTAACACTGTGATAACTGGAGATGCATCATGGGTGTATGAGTATGACCTGGAAAGCTTCTGTTTTGAGAATAGAAAGGAGATAATGTAGAACTTGATGGCAGAGCTGAAGGCCATTCAAAAAGATGCCTTCCAAGTGTGTTTCCAGCAGTTGAGGGATCCATGGGCTAAATTTATGGAGGTGTAAGGGGTCTATTTTGAAGGATAATAGGCACCCAATCCAGTCAGGCGCACAACATTTTTTTCCCAGCAGAAGGTCAAATTACTGGTAGACCTACCCTGTATTAGTCATACCACTCTTTTTGATGTTTGATACAGCTCCAATAACACTGCTTCTAGCTAGAGTATTTATTTACAATCATAACAAAGCAATTATGTACCTATAAAGAAAGGACAGATGAGCATCAAATGCCTCATCAGGAGATTATCAGGAGATTATACAAGGGCCTCAGAAGGAGATATTTTCCCCAGAATTATTTAAAGAGTATGAAAATTTTTAGCTTCTTCACCAGTTTAAATAATAATGTAATCTAATTTTAAATTCTTCATTTGCTAAAAAGCCCAAGAATTCCTTCTATAGATATATATTTCAAACAAGGTCTTCCTTTTCTTTTGCAAACACATATTTGCGACACATGTATATACATTCTATGAGTACTCGTACATAACGAAGAACTTATTCTTCCTGTGGTCTATTATGTTTGATAACAAACTGTGAGGTTCTACTTACCTCTTGTCCTAAATCCTTGTCCACAGTGTACATTTGTTGTGAGTCGACAGTGAGACCAGTCTCCAACTCTCCATGTATGATTAGCACAGATGGATGCTGTGTATGGGCATGGCCTTACTTCTTCTAATGATGGACATGGTCGACCTCCCCTATGAGGATTTGCAGTTTTTGGCTTAGGTGTTGGGTAATCACTTCTCACAAGGCTCATAATCTTCAACCGGAACTGTAATTATAGTGCAACTATATTAAAATGGGAAATTCAATAATTATAAATTAAATTTGGTATTGTATAACTCTTCCTTGTACGTAGGTACCTGATTCAAGAGTAAAAATAGATTGCATTTAATGCTAACAGTAAAAAAGTATGTACACATTTTACACTATTTAGACAAAAACAAAAACTCTTGATACTCCTGAATAAGTGGATAGAGTGACAAGTGACATGCAGAGCTACCAAAAAGAGGAACCTTCCACCTGTCTTCATTCCTTAAATATTATTAAATGAAATAATGCATTTGACCATACTTGTTAATTTTAAAAGAATTGAATGTTCTCATGCTGGGCAGCAAGGGTATAAGATTCTTACAGAAGTGGTTCTCATTCCTGACTGAAAATCACATTGGTCAGCACTAGTGTAGCAAGAAAATAATTTCAAAGGGGGGAAAGGGACTAAAGCTGACTTTGTTGTCAATTGTGTATGAAGAATTATTCCTCACATCCAAAACCTTAACTGGCATAAGTGCTTATTATTGCCTTTATTGGTATTTTATTTTAATTTTAATTATACTAAGCACAAAATAAAGTTGCAGGTAGCATGAAATTACCAATACTACTCAACTTTGTCAACCCCTATAACTGTAAAATTTTAAGTTGGCCAAAGATGATTTATTTTGAGGCAAGGTTTTTCAAAAGTCATCTCCTTTACTGGTAATCAGGATTCTCTTCCTCCAAAACAGAAAATTAAGTCTGTTCCTTGCTTGGTTTTGTGCACATGTAGAGAGTTTCACAAAAGTATGGCAAAACCTGGTACATGTGGCATTGTGGCTAAACCCATATACCCAACTACCTGATTATAATCTAGGTGTTTCACATTGTCCTCTATTTCATCATGTTTTACAGTTCAGAGTATTTATTAATTTAAGAAATAATGCATTTGACCATACTTGTTAATTTTAAAAGAATTGAATGTTCTCAATCTCAGGGAGTTACTTTTTAGATAAACATAACTTATCAACTAGAGATTCTTTTGATTAAGAAGACATTTTCTCTTTAAATTTGTGAACATGATAATTATTACCACATATTATAGATTAATTTAATCAATGCACTGAAATCTGTAATAAACAAACAGAGTAATGACATTTTTCAGTGTGACTTTAAAAGCCACTGGATGATAGTGTTTTGAAAGAAACCCAATAGAAACTATGAAAATTAGAAGGAATATTTTCCAATGGTGGGAAAATCATTATTAATAGTATTATGCTATCTACACGGGAGGCGTGAAGAGTTGATGACATGCATTCACAGGTACCTAGCCAGTTAACAAAACATTCCAAATGAAAAATAATATTAACTTTTGTTGAAACTATAGCTACTCTGATTGTGTTCCTTGATGATGAAGTACCAACCATCTATTTACCAGCGATTTCACAAAAATGCTTTACGAGTATATTTGAGTGTACATGTGGTGCAACTCCAGTATGTAACATAGATTTTACATTTTACTCCTCTAAATGTTGGTTTGCTACTCTGTAGAGGTAGAAATATATTGTTAATTCATAGCAATCGTGTATGGTCTGACAACAGAATTTATTTTGTTCTATTCCAAGCCCTTGGAATGAAATTTACTCACCTTTGATGCATCTCGGAAGAGTGGTATTGTCTGGTGCAGATATTTTCCATTCCTAGAATCTTCAAATGAGCTCTCCTCTTGTGTTCTATCAAATCTATTTGTGTCTTCCTCCCAGTGCGAGATCTCAGCCCCAGCATCTGAACCCTGGAACAGGGGGGTGTCATCATCCTCATCATCTTCATCATCCTCTTCCTCTTTTATGATGGGAGGGGCAGATGGCTGACGAAGGATCACCCTCCAACGTCTTTGGGTGGGAACTGCCTCTATTCCAATACCAGTGGTGTGCTCCTCATGACTATCATCTTCATGCAGATGAGATGAGAAATAATTAATAAACCTCATTCTATGAGATGCCTCAAAGAATTATACAGTTTTTTCATTTCATCTGAACTTCAAATGAATCAGGTGACCAGAGTATGACCCACTGAGATCCTTATAATTCCTCTTATGAACTAATCCAGGAATTTTGTTTTTACATTTTTAAATTATTTTAAGTAAATTAAGCAAAAACAAAACATTGATGAAGGATTGGCTTTGTTCCCTGCTGCCACCCAAACCAGCAAAGATATGTCTATTATCAGTTTCACTACTGTTAGAGATCTCATCCCTAGAGGTGCAGCAAATATGAACACTAAAAGAACAAATGGTAAAAGCAGTTATTGGGAATACAGTTTTCATTCTGATTCTAACTTTAATTAGTATAACAGTTCTCCATACATTTTAGATTTCCATGTTTTTGCGAAATGGGACTTGCGTTTTTCTATTGCTAAAATATTTAGTGAATTTTCACTTGATGAATTTCATTTATGTATTAGCTTTTTTCAGACTATTTCATATCTAATGATTAAAAAAATAAATTAGGACTCTTAAGTTCCTACACACTAAACTAAAAAGAAAACTCCCTGAAAGAGGAAAATGCAAAGGCATAAGATGCTCATGCATCAACCCACCTGTCATGCACTGGCGAGGGCATGGGGACCAATCTGACCAGGAAGAAACTAGACAGTCAACTGGGCAAGGCCTCTTGCATGGCCGAATCATACTGGGCTTTGGAAGGGGCTCACATCTGAAAATTAAGGTAATACAACATGTTGCATTTACTTTGTTAAAGCAAGGATTAGAAAAGGCTTATAACTATTTAATCTATTAATTAATTATTTAGGGCATTCAAAGTAATTTATTTATGTATTAACACTCCAGAACAGCAACAAGACCTTTCACACTGGGTTCCATATGTAAATCATAAGAAAAATGATACTAAAGGCATGAGAGGAAAGCATCAACAATGAGACATAACCCCCAAGAAGGCACAATAACCAGATCACCGAGGGAGCATTTAAGAAGGGAGATGGAAGTATTCAATGCGGAAAAGAGGCAATGCGCAGGAAAATTCATGGTAAGGTGCAGTAGGGAGCAGACCTGATAGAATAGCAATAGGTGGGAAATTAAAAAATGGAATTTTAATTTGTGTAGTAGGCTCGTATTGCAAGTGGTGTGTGATGGAATGCAGTATGACAAGGATGAGAGTAAAATGGAATCCATCCAAATGGAAAGATTCCATCGTCAGACAGAGTAAGCATTTGAGTTCAGGTGTCAATTGGCACTGTCTGAGATATTAAAGATCAAGGGACAGCAAAATTTCTCATTGTGAGCAGACTTGGGGGAAGGAACATGAAGTTACATTATTGATAGAAAGAATTTGACTGAATGAGTAGCTTAAGTCTTTGGGTAAGTTGCTGGTAAGTTGTAAGTGTAGTCAACAAGAATGGCAAGGGGACGACACATCTAAGAAACACTGATTTTAGACCATGGAGATCTTAAGTTTTAGCAAGTGTCTAGAGAATGGCGGTAATGGCATTACTTTGGCAGAAATGATTTTTGCATGTTTATGGAATGTTAGCTTTTTGTCAAAGGTTATATTCAGTAAGTGAATTGCCGGAAGGTATAGGCTGATCGGAAATAACAGAGTTAAAAGAGAAGTTTTTTTTTTTAAATATATTATTTTTCAGCTGATTTGTCAGGATTCATGTAAATATGTCATTTAGAGTCCCAATTCCCCTCGGATTTCAGGAAGGATTGTAATTCTGCAGAGAGAGCCATACTGTCAATTATTAAAAAAAGTGTAGGTATTGAAGTAAAGTAGAATATTGAAACTTGAAGGGGCTGTATCTCCATTAATATCGTCTTCGCAGAGAGAAACAAGAGAAGGCCAAGAACACTGGAACACACTGGAAGAAACAGGCTGAGACAATGAGGAACACTCATAAAATAAAACTCTATTACGAGTGCTCAGGAAAGTAGAGGCTACGGACAGGAGAGCACCATGAATATTGTACCATGATTGAAGTTTGTACAGGAGGAGGGTGTTATTGATGGAGTCGGTAGCTTTAGAAAAGTCAGCTTGACAAATATCGAGTTGAGACTTTTTCAAAGGCAGAAAGAATACGATGTTACAAAATGGATGAAGTCGAAAAGCAGGAACCGTATAGGAGAAAACCAGGCTGAGTAGGTGAGGTCCACCTTGGGGAGGGTGAAATGAAGAATGAGATAGTGAAGAATGCGTCCAAAAACAACACCGAAAAGATGGAAATTGGCCGGTATATCACTACTTTATTTTTAGGTCCGAATTTAAAAAATGGGTGTTACAATGAACTTTTTCCACCTGTAAGGGAAGGTTCCATATGAAAAGACTACGTTGAAGATGAGAAAAATTAAAAGGTGAAGGAGTGTGATGCATGCTCGTCCAAGAAAAGTAAGGCTATATTATATGAACGGGTTAATTTGGAGGGGAGTAGGGTGGAGAAATGTGCTAATATGTACTGACAATGAATAGTGTTGGGATGGATGCAAGGGAATGGGCGGACACTGGTTAAAAGGGATGGAGATGAATAGTAGGAAAGGCAGGGGTTAATATGGAATAGAAATGTTGATTGAAGGCTGAAGGCTTGATGTCACATTCGGATGCTGTGCCACTAGCAGATAACGCATTTCAAATGGGATATTTTCCGATATTTCTTTGACCCAGTATGACTAGTCTCGAGGAGAAAGATGTCGGGGTGTGACGAAAAAAAATTAAAAATGGAGTGACGTGGGGATGACGATCCAACAACTACCCGGCTACAAGTTTGTTTTTCAGCACCAAGGTGATCTCAGGCGATAGACAGAAAAATCCTTGAAGAAGGGTATTGAAGAGGCTCTTCGGAAACGGATTAATTTCGCGATAACCACTTGGAGAAGCTCGTAAAACTATTGATGTCCGTCCTCAAGTAATCCAGTCTCCACGAGGTCCCAAGCAAAGAGGGAAAGACGAAGCCCATTAATGGCAGGCCAGTCACAACTTCTTCAAAAGGGAGTCTGCATACTTCATCACTCTAAAATTGGTTAAATGGAAACAGTTCCAAATTTAAAAATATTATGACGCTTCTAAAGTAAAAGGCACCTGGGTATGGAATAAGTTCAAACAATTTAATTTCCATGCGGTGGAATATTTTTAACTTTTTTTAGAGCGTTAAATTAACCACTAATAAATATAATTTCCATACACGTGAAACCAGCAGGGCGCAATGAAGCATGAAACACAAACATTTCATGAAGATGTAATAAAGAAAAAGCTATCGGGATGCAAGAAAACTTGAAATGGAAAGGTAGAACGGAGAAATACTGGCACTCAACCTTTTGATTAAATAATCAATTCATATCACTAATTTATACTTAGCACTGGCAGAATATTTCAAAGGTAAATGAAAGGCACATAAAATACACGCGATGAAAATCAGGGGCCAACCTCCTTAAATTTATATATGAAGTTCACAAGTTCTTGCACATATATTGATTATCCGGAGCTCTCTAATGTGAATGAAAATGCTACTGCACGTATATCTAGTCAACAGGGCGTTACGTGTCGTAGATCGTACATATTATTAAATTACGCTCGAGACTACTTTAAGAGGACTTGCGATGCGCTTTACAAATTGACCTTGAAAAACGGGCCCCAAGGTCTCTCGTCCTACCTCCACTCCGGGACACGCCTCTCGTTGTCCTCGACGCACCACACTTCCCGCTTCCGCACGCCGTCCCCGCAAGACGACTCCCTGATCGCCTCCTCCACTCCCGCCTCCACCACTTCCTCCGGCCTCCTCTCGCTCCCCCCGTTGCCGCTGCTCGCGTTCGACGTCGGCGTCAGCATGGGCAGGTCTTCCGGCTGCGGAGGAAGGCACTCCTGCCACGGCAGTGCCATCCACGAGTAACCGGTGCACGAGTGTACGTTGCACGGTTCCATTTGGAGCATCTCGTCCGGATCCGGGCACGGGTGGCCGCCTGAAAAACGGAGGGTACGCTTGGCATTAATCCTCGAAGCCGACGCATGGAAGGATCTGTGCGAGTGGTTAGTCAAATGATCGAACCGGAATGAGGGACACAAGGCGCATCAGGGAAGGAAAGTATGATTTGACCGATCTTTCTCTGAAGATCCAAAGTAAAGGCAGGCAATTTCGTGATTACTAGGATTTGGGAATGCACGGAACAGTTCCAAGAGTTGGCAATTCAAATGCCGTAAAAGCATTTCAGCCGAATGAATTTTGTATCTAAATCAGCCCTAGAAGTGGGTGCTTAGTGTTGAATTTAGGTCATTTGAATGTGTCCAAGTCTAGAGATTTGGTAATATTCTACACCCGATTTCTCTTTCACCAATCGTAGCGTCGATTTAGCACGTAGGTACTCCTTTAACCGCGGTGCCCAGAAAGAATAATTACGAAATGTTTAGTACTAAGTTGGAATTGTTTCAGAGAAATTTCGCTAACTCCACGCGTTTACATTTAATGTGACACTTATGCTCCTGAGGATTGTATTGTAAAAGAAACTGAATTAATTAGAACATTTATCTGCAGTATTTCTAACTACGGCTACCTGAAAGGGGTGGGCACTTTTATTCACCTGTGGTTTTTTGTACCAAAAATATTTCTTGATGGTCAAATGATTTCGGAAGATAATTTAGTTTCACATAACATTACCAGAAAAAAACAGCCTCCAACTAGAAGGCCGGTTTGATCGATGAGGGTAGGGCTAACCTATGACTAAGGAGCGTTTGAAATTCACATATTCAGGGCATAGGGGCCAGTCCATTTCCTCGTTCCATCTGCTCCAGCATAAGCTTGATGCCATTAACGCGCCAAAAATTTCCATTTAAAACCGCATGAAATATGAAAGCGCGTAAAAGGAATTGGCGCTCGCGCCGGTCGCCACCCATATGTGCTCATTTTAATGATGTAGATAGCATCACTCCTCTCCCACCCTGGATGACCGCCTAAGCACGGTGTAATGGCGTATCATGGGCGCCCGAGGAGGACTCACCAGGTCCGGCGGGGGCGATGACGGTGCGGTTGCGGTGCCTCAGGGGCGTGTGGTGTGCGGAGGCGCAAGGCAGCGAGCAGGGCGACCAGGGGGACCACGGGGAGAGGACGCAGTCGAGGGGGCAGGGCTGGAGGCAGCGTTCCTCGGTCGGGGGTCTCGAGAGGCGGAGGCTGCCCTCGCCGCCCGACCACGTCACCTCTTCCTCCTCTTCGCAGGCCGAGTCAGGCACCACGGGACCCATCAGGGTCGAGGTGGTCGGGTCCGATGGGTCCTTTCAAAGAAAAACAGTACGCGGTGAATTTTGTTTTGCGTCATGAGTGAGGTCTTTTCTCCACAGATCAGAAATGGGATCAGTCAATGATGATTGAAAGAAAAATGTGTTTAAAATTCATCGGTTACAACAAGTTAATAGAAGGTTGTGGTACTCAGTCAATTAACAGTCAGGTTAAACACGAGCTTTAAGGCACAACTTTAGACGGAAGACACAGGCAACATTGTCCAATGATAATACCCCCACGATAGACTTCTTGAAGTTGAATGTTGTCAACGAAAACCAATTAATATCATCGATTAGCCTTTGGTCTCATTGTTTTTTTAATAATTACTATTTATTCAGTTGTAGATCTAAAACTGGCTTATATGTAAAAACAATGACAGTGTTAAAAGCTGTATGGTATCAGTGGTATTTTTATCTCTAAAAATAGTTAATTCATAGTGCAAATAGCTTGGCTGAATTAGTGAAAAAAATTACGAGCACCTAATGTTTATTCCTTGAAAAACATTTTGGTCGAAAGTATAAATAATTTCTGTATTCCAAAATATACAAATATTTGAGTATTTACATACGACACTCATTATATTCCTATATCAACTATCCTCTGGCTTCTGATCCTTGAATTATTTACCGTAATTAAAAGCTAACGAAGGAGGCATTTCTAATAGGTGATGGTGAAGCAAATGGATTTCTAATTAATTTTAAATATTTAATTTCATGGTAAAATAATGAGGAAGCATAATAGTCAAAATTTGTATGCCAAAAGAAGGCTATCAGCTTTCCAAGGAAGCCAGTGTGATGTAGGAAAGTGATTAATAAAAGATGGACGGATGAGTGAAGGAAAGAATCTGAGTACTGAAGCAGAAGATGATAAAATAAAATGGAAAAAGACAAGGAATGGCATCGTACCTTAAAACATTCTTGCGTGGCCGATAAAAAGTTACAAGAGTTTATTGCTTGCTGCATGATGGGGCTAATATTATCATTGAAAGTTTTCAGGTCCACACTGCTTCACACACGTTTTCAGGTCCACACTGCTTCACTCACATTTTCATTCCAGATAAAGACATCATTTGACTAATTAACTACTGATATTTAAACTTTATTTCTGCCCTTTTGAAAATTTAGAAGAAAGAGACACGATGTTTTTCCTTGGGAGGTGGAAGTGTTGTTTCTGTTAAAAAAACTTACGAAAACTTGAATCGTACTAATAGGTTAAAAAGAAAAAACTTAGATGAGATACGGGGGAGAGAAAGACTCGTGGGAAATGTAGAAAGAATTTTAATGAAATACTGTGAAATGGCAAGCTGGTAAAGGGTGTGGGTACTGAAATTGGATGATGACGTAGATTAATTATTGAGTAATGAGTATTTGCTAATAAACTACACCATATTAATTTTTTGATGATGATGATGTACTTTATTAATCAATAGTTAATCCATTAATTAGCTTCATGGTCCATGTTCTCCGGAAGTTAAAAATTTGTACCCGAACAGCTAATTAGATTATGGCGATCAGAAATAAGTAGTCTCCATATTATCAAACTCAATGCTGTGCTGTAGGCAGGGTGATCATGGTGAGGCATTATTTATTACTGCCAGAATAAATATTTGTAATGAGCTTCCTTTTTACTTTCCATTATTAATTTCGAAAACCAGCAATAAAATAAGATAAAAATAGTATCGCGACGGCCTGGCTTAGCGATAAAGTTGGCATGGGAGAATATTTAAAATGGAAACAGGAAAATATAAGGTAGGAGTATGTACGCCTTTTCATTATCTCCAACACCATATTACTTATCTTATTCAATAAAAGCCAACCGGTATGGTTGCACTTTTCAACTTTAAAAAGCATTATTATTAATGTATTATGATTCTAAATTCTATCCGAGGATTTACTTCAAAATAAAAATTAAAGACCTAAGGACTTTTAAAGTCTTCAACGATATTACATCGCAGTAAACAATTATCTGTAAGGAAAATATCCAACAATTACAAAATTAAACAGTTGAAATCCATCTCATTGATCAGAAAGACCAATATACTCGACCGACATATACACTTATACAAAACCTTCTCTCTCTCCCTGCGACATTCAAACAATTCGACATACTCGGAAATCCAATCATTACGCAGATTTGTTATCTTCCGCCGAGACCGAGAGCTGTCATCAAAACAGATGTTGGGTAGCGTTTCTCTCTGCGTTCCTAATAGTTCGGATCATTAATTATCAAAATTAATTGCTTAATTAATTGGAGAAGATTAAAATAAAATTGAAATAACCCATTGAAAAGATCCATTAATTGAATCGTGGTTCTCCTGAGTGAAAAATCAGTAGGTAGCTACTTTCTAAGAAAAGGCATAACAGGTTGATTATTTAACGGAAACCCGTACCAAGCACAAAGATGCCTTTCATTTCTATTCTATACACACTGAAATATTTTATTCCTATTTTTATTCTTCCATTTTATTATAAAAAATTTCTATCAAAAACTTTTTTGACATTTCAAAATAAATATCGACTTGTTGCAGGAGATTATTTTGTTCATCCCTAGAAAAAATATGCCCATATCATGTGATTAAACATAAAATATTCAATGAAGTACTTCGAAGAGAGTTCGAAGGACTGGACCTGTGGGGTGATCAATCCTAGGATTGGTTTTCAGCAGTCCTCCAAAATATCCTTTTCGTTACGATCCTCATTCCTTCTTCGCTCCATATAATCATTTATTTCGAAAATTATCGCTCGTAATCCGTGGTCATTCTCTTCAATCTTTCAAATAATATCTTCTTCTACCATCCCCTTTCCCTAAGTAAAATGACAGAAGGGAAAACGGATGAGAGGATTTACGAAGGAAGGCAAAGTGCGCGAAGTCAGAGGTACTGTTAGCAACGCAAAGGCGAGGAGTTTGAGGAATGAAGAGGCCACCCGATGGGATAGCGAAATTGGAGGACTGCAAAAACCCGATCTCCGGATTGCCAACAGCTGCTGATAACGCCCGCCTGGCAAACGTGTCGGAGTGCCCGGAGATCCCTCTCACCTCCTCCCAGTTCTCCGTCCCCCGCTGCTCGGACACGGACTCGGCTTCCCGGGCGGCGGCTCCGTCCACCTCCAGCTTCCCGTTTGCACCCACCTCGCTGCCGCCCCCTCCCGCGCCTTCCACCTTGAACAGCGCCCGGCACCTCACCTCCCGCGTCCTCTTGCCCTCGCCGCACCTCGTCACGCCGGGGTCGAGGTCGCAGGGGCCCCAGTGGCGGCGCGTGGGGTGCGGCAGCCACGCGTGGCACGAGAGGAAGCCCACAGAGGTGGTGTGGGTGCCGCTCCCGATGCCCCCCACGCAGGACTGCACCTCCCTCTCGGCGGGGCAGTCCACGCCCGCGGGGCTCGAGGCCACCAGCACGGGGCGGATGCGCTCCCGGTAGCCTGCGAACGGGGGAGACGGGGTTAAATTTGACGGGGTTGGTGACGGAAGGGGCTTGGGGAAATTTTCATTTGTGATCGAAACAATTTAGGATTAAAGCAGGACACCATCTCCAATTATTTGGACGAAAAAGAAACTCATTAAGTAGGTATGAGGACATATAAAAATGTAATTTTATAAAACTAATTTAAAATTTTAAAGAACAGGGTTACTAAGAGAAAAAACCGATTAGAGACACCACTCTATCTTTTGAGGTAGGGTCTTTGTCTTTTTTTTACCAAATATCATCATCAGTATTTCAATCCTAAGATAGATATACTGTAGACCGCCATTCTTGCCTATTTAATGTTAATTTCCTCAACCCTGGTAACATTTCCCTTTAATGTCCGTTATTTACCACATTCACTTGTCCTTTGGTCTTTCTCGTGGAAAATTCCCTTCATTTATCCCTTCTATTATTTTCTAACTAATAAATTGTGCCTCAAGGTGTGCCCAATTCATCTGAATCTTCTTTTTGCCATATAGTTCTCCATATTGTCTTTTCCTCAATTACCCTTCTATATACTTCTTCGTCCCTCACTCTATACGTTCATTTCTTCTTCAATCTTTGTCTCCAACACCATGTCCGAGGGCTTCTATTCTTCTCTGATCCACTTTTCCAAAGGCCCATACTTTTCATTTATAGAGTGCAATACGCCAAACAAACCTTTTGACACTTCCTGCTTCATTGTTTCCATCCGCATGTTTTCCAAGCATAGCGCTTGCCTTCTCATAAAGGTATTCTTCATAGCTTGAGTTATTCTTTGCTTTGCTGACTTGTTTAACCAATGTTTAACTTCTGTCATCACTTTTTATATAGTCTCCAGGGTGGGTGAAGTATTCCACTTACTATAGTTCCTGTCTTCTAATTGCGATATTCATCATCAGTTCCTTTCTTCCGCGAACAAGGGTATTCTTCCTGTTAATTATCATATTGTATTCCTGAAGAACTTGGTCCATCGTGATCAGAGATGTTTGCAGGTCCTCTCACTTTTCTGCTAAAACTGCGATGCCATCAGCAAACAATAGCATGTTAATTTCTTCGCCATTTAGCTTGATTCCCTTTATGCCCCTTTCTTCTTTTTCTCTTATTGTCTCTCCCACAAATACATTGAATAAAAATGTGGAGAAGTTCCCTTCTTCACCCTTGTCTAAATCTAATTTATTTTGGCTTCAATTTTATTTCATTTTAATCGTTATAACTTTGTTCTTGTAGACGTTGTAGATCATTCTTCTGTTGTTGTAGTCCATTCTCTGGTGCTTTCAGTACCTTTAACATCTTAATCCATTCGATGTTTTCAAAGGACTTCTCCAATTTCACGACTGCTTCATTCATATCGACGACATACGACATATTAGTATTCATAATTTTTTCGACTAGCACCATTTTGGTGAGTATGGTTTCCATAGTTCTTCATTAAAAAAAAATTTAAATTGGTATTCCGAGAGATTTTCTATTCGTCGGCTGATTATTTGTGTCAGTATATTTGATATTTGTGACACCAGGCTCAATGCTCTGTGTTATTCACAGTTCTCTATTCATGCTTTCTTTGGTATTGCAATCATTATACTCTCCTCGAAGTCCTCTAGTAGTTTTCCACGGTCGTAGCTATATTTGGTCATTCCATTCAGGATATCCTTTGTTTTTCCTCCGAGTACATTGGTACTGTTGTAACTCATTGTTGCAGCGATAAAACTCAGAAAAAGTTAAATTATTCTTCGAAAAACCAAAAGTTAAATCCATCGGTCCACTCTGGAAGGTTCATACTTTTTTCGTTCATAGAAGTTGTCAAAGTAAATGTTACCAACCATTTTATGATTTTTGTAATTAAAAATTATGTTTATGATGAATAATTGACATTTAATTATGATAGCAAAATATGCTACATTTTAACACAACCTTTCAATCATATTTTTTATGAACATGCAAAATTACCCGTTGCAAAATAATCGAAAAGAAATCTTAAAAACTATATAGCTGCGAAATATTTCAAAATTTGCTTCCGTTACGGTAGAGCAAAAGGCAATGCTAAATAAGTAGTTTAAATATTGACTCAGCATTAATCTTCTAGCCTCTTAAATTAATTCAAGTATATTAATAGCGTTCATCTCCATATTTTTTAGATGAATAAACTGTTCCACACTATAATAGTAGTGTGTAACAGTTTATACATAATATTTTAAAATAGCTAATGGTAAGATAAAAAGGCAATTAAACACATAATAGTCTACTGACACAATATATTTAATGCTATATGCAGATGATCCGTTAGTCCATTTTCATTTCAAATTTTTATATCTAGTAATTTTTAACGGCTCATCACCTTGCCAATTATAACATCTCTTAAGTTCATCTGGATGAGTTTTGAAAAGGCACAACTAGACAGTCACCTGGAAAATCCTTAGTGAAAATCTTATTTATTGCTGAAATTTTTACCCATCATATTACCTAAATTTCGAATCAAATGCCAATCTGTAACTGATATGTTAAAAAATTGGATTGAGATTATGAATACCCTAGAAAAAAAAATATGCATCAATTTTAGCACTAATTGTAAGACTGTGTATACATTTGGTGCGAAATATCGTAAGTGAAATACTTATATAGTTGGGAATGAAAAAAACCAAAATATCTAATTGTTTGCAAACTGTTATTTTTCCAGCTAGTTCAATCTAGGGGTTTACTGTCAAATTCTAGATCCATAGCACAACATGAAGTTCCTAAAAACGTGTGTGACAAACTGGCCTTCATAAATAAGTGTATTTAAACTGGGTTTTAATATTATAATTCCCGAGATTCACGAGTTTTTATTTATAAGAATATTAACCTTTGCCTACTCAGAATACAATAAATTTCTCTTGGATCACACAATAATTTCCTTTTAGTAAAGTAAGGGAACGCAAAAGAAAGACGCCAGAAGCGTATAATTTCCACTCCGAGAGAGCGCGTCATGACTTACGAAAAATCGTATCACGGGTTGCCTACGTTTTAGGAAACAATTGCTTTCTCTCGGACGTGGGTGTGTGAATGCGCTTTGAAGGAGGTGAGTGCATAGGCGTCCTTGGGCGCTGGAGAATGCGCTAAGAGAAAGCCCCATCTTAATTTTTATTTTAAAGAGCATGATTTTCCATGAACTGAGAGTGATTTTTTGACTTTAGATAGTAAAATTAATTTTTATTCAATTATTATTATTTTAACCCTTTTCCTTTAATTAATCCAAAATTAAAGCAAGGCAAGTAGTAAATTGAAAGTTGCACAGTAAAATTTAAAAAATCGTAATTGGCACGCATCAACATACATCTGAATCTTAACGTAAATCATTCCTTAGCTTCTGATATAAAAATAAAAACATAAATGCAGAGCTTTTCTAGAAAATCACTTTTATTACCTTTGTGTCTGCAAGTGTGCGTAGAACATCTTTAACATTAATAATTTTTATAATATTTTTGCATTATGTATGAAAGAAATCTCAAATCAAATTCTTCAGAAATTATGGACGCTAGTTTCTTGATTAATGTTAGAACTGAGAAACCTTGCCCCGTAATGAGTATTTTGAGTATATCCCGAAAAGCAATGACTGCATTGATGAAAAAATCAGACTGAATAGCAATTTGTAAAACATCAGCAGCTGAGACTTTTGTGCACAATATGTTTAACAATTTGAGCTCATCATACAGACGTAGGTATGTCGCCAATATCTTGGGATTTACCTACATAAAATAGCTAATCAAGATCTCTGCATTGTTTCATTCGACTGCCATTACCAAGACTCTTCAAGGCAGACATTGAGCATAAAATAAATTTGTCATTGTACTCTTTAAACTTTGAGAGACTATCTACAAAAGGCTTGATATCAGTGTCAAGTAGTACATTAAAATAATTAACTTTAATTGATTATTTTGGTGATATTTTGCAGTCTTGACGCTTAAGAAAATATCTTTTTTTTCTCTCAGCGCGGATTAGTTTGGAGAAAATTCATGCTTAATTTCGCAGAGTGATCTATGCTTAATCACCGCTGAGTGAAAGGTATTTACTCTTCATCCCAGGAAACATTTTTTTAGACCCTCTGATGGCTTTATTACGGCTAAGTACGTTACTTGATTGACTCATATCAAGCGAAGGAAATCCAATAGAAAGAGTTTCAACAGATACCCCTAGCAACGCCCCAACACCTTTGTTAGTTGATATCATAACGGCTTTTTACTGCTTTTTCGATACTCCCAACGAGTATCTGAAATTCTCTTTATAGTTATATCAACATGCTTAAGTAATATTTCCCAAGCGTGAGTGGAACCAGCAAAACCTTATATATTTGTCTTCATTGGTTTCAAACAAAAAATTAAATGCTCTTGGTATACAATTTACCAGATATCCTAGACTGATTTTGAGACTAGAGTTATGAATGTTAAAAAGGACAGTAGTTTTTACTTTACAATACTAGCGTAACTTCCTGGATGCTTTTTTCATATTACCACCATTTCCGTAACCGTCACCTCTTCAGTTTTCTAAGTTTAGGCCGAGAAATTTATATTTTCCATTATAGTCTCGGTTAGTGCTGATCGAATTGTATTTGGAACTTTGATAAACTATACAAAGTATTCGTTCAATTTAACTTCCATTCCTTTTAAGTCTAAAATACTAAAATCTAATGTCATATACACTTGTTTGGATATATTTGGAGTGCAATTCAAGAATATAGAATACTATGTAAACTTCTTATAAGTTTAAATACATGAGATCGAACTTAGGAGACCAACATGTAAAACTTAACTCAATTCCATTCCAGCAGCATCTAGCGCAATACCCTCCCTAGCCACGGGACCTCGGGCTGTGTCCTCGATTTCCCTACCCCGAGGTCGCGTCCCTGGACAAGTGAATTTGGACCTCCTGTTTTCAGCTTAGAAACGTAATCCGAGTATGCGGAATTGGATTTAGCGTATTTTTGCATTGGTCACTTTAGTTAGTTCCTTTTTTTTATTTCCCTAAGGTTCGCAAGCTGTTTTAAAAGTTTTATCACTTGCCATCTGCAGGTGTATCTAAAAGTTCATAAAATATTTTCCCCCATGCGTATCTCATTGACACGAAAATTAGAGCTGGCCGTAATCTACGTTATTCTAGCTCATGATTTTTCAGCAGTCGTTGACTCTGTCTCACGAATTCTACGTGCCTCCGAAAAGATACATTTATAATAAACTCAAATTTTTGTTCATAATAGGTATAACTTACTCACACAAAGAGTGCAGGAAATCATGTAGGCATGATTAGACCTTGAAGGCCATATTTATAGGCTATTGCATCTCAAGGATAACAATAATTAATTAATATACGTGCCAGCCACGACAAGTTTAATGCATGGACTGTATAAGATATGATCCATAATTTATATTACACTCAAGATAGACAAAACTATTTAGGTACAGCTGACTTTTTTCCATCGCTTTTAGTCTTTTTCGATTTAAAATCAATAGAGCACCATCTATGCAACACGTATACAAAAAAATATCCCATATATTTTACGGGGAGCAATTGCTTTGTATGCCTTAATAAATCAGTTATTTAAAAAATAATTTTTATAATAAAAATAGTTTCTTGTTTTTTGTAAGTCGGGCAGCCATTTTAAAGGCATTCCAATCAAACGAGTTAGTTATTAGTCAAATTAAAGTTAGATCATGAATAACTTAATCCATCTGAAGACGCGAATTACAATTACTTACGCGAAGATAAAGCGCTAAGGTAAAACAATAAAAAATCGTGAAATATTTCAGAAAGTACTCATTGGTCGATCATCGGAAAATCTTATTTCAAATTTCTTTAATCAATATTTCCTCGATAGCAGCATTAGAGAGGGTCTTGAAGCATTTTGATATCGAGTGCCCTATACCTAATTAACTGTCTTTTGTTTGTTATTCTTGAAAAGTAGAGATGAGAACCCAATATTAAAATTACCTTGAGAAGGCGGCGGCAGCGGGCGATGGTTTGGATCTCTTTCTCGGGGGCAATGAAGAGGCCGACAGGGACCCCAGGAGCCCCATTCACCCATCTCACAGTCTCTTGGGCAGGCAACCTCACATCTGCTTGGAATCGGCGACAGGAAATTGTCGATATTAAATTATTTTTTAACCAAAATCCTGTTCCAATAAAATCTATAATCACGAAATCTTTTAAATTTAGATGAGAAAATAGTTCAGTTAAAAAATGACTGTTGAAAACGGTGAAACGATATAGTACGTAGAGATAGAGAGACTATATTACTCGAAACTTGGTGTCGAGAGAGAGTAAACATGCAGAAAATTGTGTGTTATAATTTACCCACTGTCACTAGATGAAATATTATCTTGACAGATGCTGAAAGTGGCATTTTTCTATTACGGAAGTAGTGAAAATCAACGTTTGAATACCATAAAATGTACTTCTCTTTCTGTCACAAATACTCATTAGTAGTATTAGCATTCCAATTTTTCCACTTAATAATACCCTAAATAAAATCATGAATTACATTATGATGTAAATCAAAACTACTTGATGGTCACCAAATTAGTGTATACATTGGTGTGATATAGTAATAAAGTAAAGGTAATATAAATCTTAAATAAATTTAGTTGCAATGAAAGATAATAGCCAGCATTGCAACTTAAGTTAATTGCTAAAAATGTTAGGATAAGTTTCACAATCAGATAAAGAATAGTAAATATCTTTCTTGAAATATACAAATATAGCTTAGGTTCATCATTTTGCAGAACCATTACGCATTTATTGCTTGTAGTGGCAAATTTAGCCCAAATTATTTTAAGAGCCTTCAATTCGGCCAGCCAATGTCATTTCTTCCTTAATTTCGAAAGTGAGTTCCTGCCAATCTCAATGGAATTGAAATGCTGAATTAAGGGTATGGGGAATATTGAGCTGTAAAAAGCGATCACGTTTTAGAGACAGAAATACTGTTTCAAACCACCTTATTTGATGCACGAAAGGACACAATAACATAATCGTTCTCTGCTGAGATTTCGCTCTAGCGTTTATGCAAAGAAGGATCTTCGTCATGTTTTAGTTTAAATTTGGGCTCACGCTACTACCGCCATTACTCGCATTTTCCAGCGGTTCTCTTTTTTCCCCCTCTATACTCCCGCCCATGGTCACGTGGCTCTCGTTCCCCTCACCTCTGCACCGTGGGCAGGGGCTCGAGGGAGGAGCACAGATCTTCGCCGACGGGCTTGTCACCGTCCCGGGACACGCACGTCAGGTTGCGCAGTTGGATACCGCCGCCGCAGCCCACCTCCGCCAGTCCAATGCCGCCCCCTTCCGTGTTCACCACGCACGAACTCCACTTGGACGGGAGCCATCGGTACCTGGAATACGATCCAAGAAGAGGGTCAACATCGTTCCTCTCGGCGAAGCCGCCGACAGAGTTGTTCCCCTGACAAACTGTCCAGGGTCTTTTTATTTTTAAAACGAATGACATGATACCCCAAATCGACTCCCTGTGCCACTTGGGGACGAGCCATGGAGGCAGTCGTTTCCAGGGGCACGGGAGTTTGGGAAATTGTAGACAAAAATAGTAAATGGA
>LYUA01000409.1:439398-455689 GCA_002093875.1 Calopteryx splendens
CCCAGGATGACCTAGTACCCGAAAAATCACACAGCTTGGGTGAAGCTGAGGGTACCCAGAGAGAGGCTTCACCCAGAATCGAACCCGGGTTTTCCGTAAGTAGCCCAGCGCTCTGCCCATTGGCCTAATTAAACGAATTATTATTATTTATTGTCCTTTAATATTAGCTGAAATTACATGCATAATATTTGCTCATGTAATCATCTATATTTCGTAGTAGAAAGAGTCATTGCCTTAGTGTCTTAAACTAGTTAAAAATTTCAAGCGAAGAAGGGATACAATTATATACGCATACGAGTAGCATACAGAACAGCAATCAACTGAATAAACGAGTGAGACAATACGTATGCTTGATAAAACGTTAACCATTTGCATAGATTAATTGAAAGGTATCTTTTGACCTCGATCTTGGATGTCTCACTCCTCCTACAACCAAGTCTACAACCTCGGTCCCTATCGGTCGGGATATGCTACGATCAATCAAGGCCGCACGCCGTTCCTCCCTTGCCCCGACTCTGTTTGAGCCCATAGGGATAGGAGAAGTAAAAGAGGGCAAAGAGGAAGGGTGAGGGAAGACTTTTTAAGGACTGAGGGGCTTAAAGAAAGAAGGAACGGAAAGGGAGCAGGTGGTGGAGAGGGGGCAAGAATCCATCTCCTTCCCTCGAACATTTATGCCCTCGTTTCCCACTCCTCCTCCGGTTCCCCGCCAACCCAACTCGCACCCTCGCCTAACGCTGTTGGGTCAGACTCGATTACCTTGGTGGCTATTCTTCCTCTCCCTATAGACACGTTTAAAGTAAAATATATCACTTCTACCCTTTTTTACTCATCTGAACCGCCCCAGTTCTCTACATCCTTCCCTCCAGAGTGAACTAATAAATGAGATTAGTTCGTGAAAAGAATAATTGAGAAGTCGTCAAACATCTATGGGGGAGACACTTGAATGTGCAAATATTTAAGTACACGATTTTTTTACCTGTTTCATTAGTAGGTACCTACTATTGAAATTAATTTGCATATTTTGCAGTAGTGGATACTTTTGCACTGTAATAAGATTCAGGTCATATTAAGGAAAAAAATCGGGGTAGTAATAATACCTTATAAGGATTTGATATCATACGGGAAAGCATTATTTAATACTAAGAGACTGTTTATAGGTTCATTAAAAACCCGAAATTCTCCTGTGGTTGAAAGTAACAATTATACAAATTCCAGTGCTTTCGAAGCTTAATTAAATGTTGCATGATTAACTATCTCAAATTCTTGACTTACCATATCCACAAATAAATTATCATGCTTCACTGTTGCCTTTGGGTAACCGTGCTCTTTTCAAAAGAACATGTCTAATGCTCCGAGCCCTTCGGCATTCCAAACTAATATTTTTCATTTGTTGTAGTTTAGTTATTAAAACTATTTAATACTCAATTTTTACATTAGCGTTTTGAGTTTTGTAATATATGGGTAAATGTGAGCTCTGATAAAAATATTAACATTAGAATATATTCCATACACCTAATAAGAGAAGTTCATAGATTTTAGCAAACAACCTGTTCTCTTTTTCAAGGAAACAGTTAGAGAGTGCGATTTTAGAGGCACAAATAACCTATCATAAAGTGTTATCGAGGATCTCTCAGCTCTTCAGCGCGTCATCGATGTTGTTGACGATTCCTATAACCGGAAATAATTACCTCCGCGGACATAAATATTTTACCAGCTAACATCGCCGTAACTTGTAGTACATGGTGAAGCACTCTAAGATGGTACACAAGCTGATTCACCCTCACCTCTCCTTTGAGGGACCCCGCTAAGGCCTCTTGCCATGGCATCGTGCGCGAGCGTTAGCTATTAACGTTTCCGAGGGAAAGTAGGCACTTTCCAGGCCGCCTTAGTCGGGTTGAAAGGGTCACATGGAATGAGAAACCCTCTTGAAAGCATTCGGAAGTGTACTTAAAAAACTCCAAAGGAGAACCTCTTTCGCAGAGAGAGAGAGAGAGAAATAGGGAGAGAGAGAGAAGTGGCACCAGTCAAGGGTTTCTCGGTTGGTGGAGCAGGCCCTAGAGAGAAATGGACAATAATTTACTCACGATAGACGCCGGTTGAGGGTCATTTTCACTTCGAGAATCCGTGCAGTTCCCTCAAATAGCTATGGAGTCGACTGGAGTTGCCACAGTGTAAAAAAGGTTCCTCTGTCGCAGTTTGTTGTCGATGGCAGAGTAGGAAATATTGGGCCGGAAAACCTATAAAAACGAAGAGTGTAAAAAACGAGTTGTCAAAAAGGGGTAGAAAAAAATTTAAAAGGAATTTTTATTCGCAGTATAACTTAAAACTAATGAATCAAATCCGCTAACAACTCGATTGCATGAATAGGGTGTGGCATGATAAGTATGCATTTAAAGACATTTATATTTAACACTTGATTGCTAAATGTTGAATAAATTTATATTATTAATTTCATGAGACATAAACGCAAACGAGCATTTAACACAGAGTTTATGTACATATTAAAAATATTTCAAATGATAACAAACGTATTATTATAATTAATTCTACGTTAGTAGAAATCCACCTCCGAGTCTCCAGCTAGTATCGGGTTTCGATGCCGTCATAATGGCCGGAGACTCAGGAGGGGGAGTGAGCCAGGGCAGCCACGTCCACCATCTCCGAGTGATATTAAGTATTATTGCCATAAATTATAAATATTCCAAACCAGATGAATTCCTATTCGACGAAAAAAAGTTTCTTTTACTAATGGAGGATCTTGAGAACTACATATTTCTAGGATAAAAAAGAATATCGCAAGCGGGAAGGCATTAAATACATTTTGCGATTCTTATATTGTTTTAATAACATTTAAAATCGTGTGATCAGTCCTAAGTCATCCCAATTGGCTAACGATAAAAGAGAATCTCATTTCTTTTCCTTATCGAAAATTAGATTTCTCCAACGTTTGCTAGACATCAAGTTATTGTAACGGTGTGAAAACTCAATTTAGAATGATAATTGATTCGAGAATATTAAGGTGCTTGTTAGCAGGTGTATTTCTAAGGTGTTTATTGGAAGATGGAAAACGAAAGTGACCTTATACTTTGCATGAAACGGAATTCTAATTGGTCGAAAGAAAAACATGGACAAGCGAGTGCACATAACAACTAAACGTTTCAGTCCACGGAAATAAAAGCGGTATCATCAATCATAATCATGAATTGGGAACCCATTATACCAAAATAAGAATCCACCAAATAAAGGTGAACAAACTAATTATTTTTCATTAATTTTGAGCCCATCACGTCTTGCAATTACCCCGAAGCTTGGAGAAAAAAATGCCAAGCCTATTTTAAAACAGTGAATCCCCCGCTGAATGAAAATTGCTTTTTTCCAAAGCCCCCTCCTCACCCACCGCATAAAAAACAAATCAGAGGTCTTGGGCATAAAGATAACAACCGCTTCTCCCTTTTCCCTTTCACCCCGTCCAATCGCTATTTTCTGAAACAGTACCTCGTCCCCTTCCTCCCAACAATTTTTCCACGCCACCCAAGTTACCTCTAAAAACCTGCACCCCTCACGTCAGAGGAATTCCCTTCTCCGACACACGCCCCGAGCTGAATCATCACCCCACCCTCACCCCCTCCCGGAAAACACAACTTCCCTTCCCACACCACAAACGCAGACACACACACACGCACACAGCACAACCCCGGCTAACTAAATAAAAAAAATACCTCCCGTGCTTCCTCTCCCGCACCCAGCTGTTAAAAATAAAATCGCTGATCAAGACCCTCCATGCTGCCTCTCCCTCGAGGGGCTTTGGTGGAAAAATAAATGAAACCTCCCACGGAAAATTTCCGATCCCTCTTGTTATTTCTGCCTGCTCCCATTTTTTGATATTAATTCCTCATTTTTTTTTCTCGTCCGAGGCCGGAAACCACGGTCGAATTAAACCAACTCGTTTCTTCTTTCACGCGCCACGACCGAGAGTTTTCTCCTCCATCTCCCGGCACGCCCCAACCACGACCCCCTCGGTACTCTCACTCCTTCCGCACCCCTTTAGGGGCACACCCCACCCTTCGTTTCGTCGAACATCATACCGTTTTACCCCCCCCCCCCCCCNCCCCCCTCCCCCTTTCTCTCTCTCCCTTCCTTGCCGCACCCCAGTTGTCAATTCCTTCCCATCCCATCCCAGAGAACATCAGCACGGCCGAAAGCCCTCTTGTGTGCCCCCGTTTCCCGTCGTTCCCTTCCCGCGTTGCCGTGCTGTCACCCACCGTCAAAACAAACTCCTGGCTAACGAACGTTAACGTCAAGTCCCTACTACCGGTTCTCTCATTCCCTCCATCCTCCCTCCCAATCGCCCATGCCCAACGAAAGAATTTCCATCCTTCCCTCTCATCCTCCGTTATTTTAATGTTTCCTCTCACCTACTTGTGAGCAGCAGAGTGCTGGAAATTCTCAGCAACCAATATGTTGATTATATAATCCTCTGAACGCGCGGTGTGTCGTTCCTTCGTAACGGCATGCCGAACTTCGATGCGTGATTTGCTTAGGGAATATTCTAATGACCCGGTCCGATTAAGGGGCCGTATTAGATATCATATTGGAGCAGTTAGGTCCTCCTCACTGGCGTCTCTTTGAGATTTTCTCTCTGCTAGACATTCACTATGCTCTTAAACCAGATCTCTTCTGGTGACACATTTCATTGTTTACCTATCGTTTGCCTCCAAAGTCTTTGGCTCTCTAGAGTTTTTCCACAAAACTATAAAAAATAGAATAATTTTTACATAAAGGCTGAATTAATCGGAAAGAAATACCAAAGCCATTTCTGCAGTTCCATTAATATAGGTAACGTTCATCTCTCATTCTACTCATGCTCAAATATTATTGCCATTGAGCTCGCACGTTCGATTCACACTGAAATGGAACACTTAGTTACTTAAATAGTCTTCTGTAAAATAGTCTGAAACTAAAAAAAGTTGTCAAAAAGTGTCACTTCCAGGAGATCAGAATAAAAGTCAAGTGAATTATGGATTTACACATGGTGACTCAATTCCCTACATGAAAAAACCACCTTTGAAGTAATATACACATATGAAGTTGGTTTAGTGCTCTGAAACCTAATTTCACATTTTTTTACTTTTTCTTCAGTAAAAATGGAGGATAAGAAAACACAGTGTTTACATTTTTTGACGTGGAACTGTCTCTAAACAAACATTAATATCCTAAATATTAATTCTCGTTTAAGTGAAATGAGAAACCAAGAGCTTGGTAAAACTGATAGTTTGACATTTTCATCGGCTTAAAAATATGAAATAGACAGTAATATTACAAATGCGATATATATTTTAAAGAAATGATTAAACATTAAACCGTAGTTAAGGAGATTTTTTCTATAGGGTACATTATTAGTCAACCTTTCACAATTATTTTTCCAATTTGTATTAAACGCCCTTTGATTAACGTTTTTGATTTAACTTGACCTCGTCTTATTTACAACTTTACCTGTGAAACGGAAATGCTATGTTTACAGACACATTAGGTAGGTATAAGGACAGTTTAAGAGTTTCTTTTGGCAAAATTCATGGTTCAATTCTTCTCCACTGCCCTTTCCTTGTGGACTTGGGAATTTAAAACCATCCTTTCCTCATTACACGTGAGAAGCATCGTGACTTATCTTTTTAAGTGACTAGAATGCTGCATTTTTTACGATCATTTCTTTTTTTCTCCCCTCTCTCCTCGATGCATGCCTACACTTTATTCATTAAAGTCGTCCGGGAACTCCCACGTCCATCGATCGCTCTCTTCTCTCGTTTGTTCTTACCCTCACGCGTGTTTCGTCCGTGAGATCAATTCAGCAAGGGGAATGTATCCTCTTAAATTTAAAAAAAAATCAGAAAAAAACCCAAAACATTAAAAAAAGGAATGTAACGAATCCACGGCAAAAAGATAAAAGAGAACAATTTTAACCGTAGGTTATCTTCATATGAGTAAACGGTTAATTCTGCTCAATGTTGAAATCACCTCGAGTATTCTCCTTTTTGAATCTTGTTTTCTCCGGTCGACCTCATCGCTTTTTTTTGCTCGAACCCAAGCGCGTATTTCCTCATTTACTCCCTCGCTGAGTCCCACCACCGTGCGTTTCTCGCAACGGGATTAAATAGTGACCAAATATTCGCGAGCACGCACCCGTCACTCACCACGCAGATGAGACCTAATCCATTTTCACTCTCGGCTCTCTTCCATCCGATTAAAACCCTACGACTCTTCTTATGGTTGCAAATTTCTCCCCTATCCTCTGAACCCTACGTAATGAGTTGAATGCACCTTTATATTCCTAAAGTTTCGTGATCCCTCTACAGATTCCCTAATGTATGAGGGAACTTGGGGGACCTCCGATTCCTACTGCCCTCCTATCACTCCAAACATTCAAGGGAGGCTTCTAGCATGCGCTCCACATTCACAAGACTTACCTACACCAAATAAAAATCCATGGTTTTCCATCAATAAAAATTGAATTCCGATGAAATGTTAGCCAGTCTGTTGGCTTTGAGATACAAATTCCAATAAATAGACTTGGAATATACCTCCACTTTTAAAGCTCAATTATAAATGTGTAAATTTATTAGGGGATGATATTATAAATATATTAAAGAGACATAGAAACTAAAATCAGAGGAGTTAGGTGGCACGATTATTCAGTTACATCTGTTCCAACATGTGCACTAAACAGATATATTCAAATCATAACGTCCTTCTTATACATTAATTACGGGTATCATGAGAGTTTAATCTAGTTTTAAAAATTCACCATATGTTTGTTAAAATATTTATTAACGATTTTATATTTAACCAACACCATGCATGAACCGCTGTGTACATTATTCCTGTACACGCTTCAAAATGTTATTTCCACTTTGTTTACCTGCTAAAAATATTCATAAATTCTGGAAATGTATGCCGATAAAAATCTCTGACCAGCAGCCATTGTACTGCACTTTTATGCGTGAAACAGCTCTGGTTATTTTCTTCAGTTCCGCTCTTGACATGCGAGTGAACTTGGAAATGACCTACATGGAATAAAAGCTTGGGCAAGAGTAACATAAATCATTCAATCCTACACTTATTTCGGAGTCAACCCTTCCATCCATTTTATTATAGCTCGTAACTTCTCTTTACACTGCCTCGCGCTGCTCGTAATTCGCTTTAACCTCTCACCGTAACACTCAACCCGTTCATACCTTCATCTGCATCTTCCAGCGGCATGCTCAACCAACGCACGAGCGCTGCTTCTTTGGTCACGGTCGTTAGCGCGTGGAAAAAAACATATGCCCTGAAATGTCATTTCCATAGGGACCATCGTATTTTTCGCTCAGTGGTTTTCATGATCTCCATCTAAATACGCCCCAGCACACTCGCCGAAAGTATCACGTAGATGTAGGCGTACTTTATTTTTTATCTCCGAAAAATACGCAGGACCAAAATACAGACTACAAAATAAATGTATTGACCGATGATAGTATAAGGTTTAATCGTGTGTGTGTGTGTATGTATATATACATATATATATGGCCGGCATAAATGAACGCGAAAAACTTAGTCACACTGAAAAGAACAAACAAATTTCGAACAGAAGCCGTCGGCTGTTTCTTGCAGCCTTCGTCTCATTTGTGCCATCCAATCATCATGCTCATTACTTTTCAGAGTTATTTATTTATTTGTGAATACATTAAATATGATAATAAAGTAATATATACAGAGATATACACAATTCACAAACTTGAAAATATAACTACTTCAGTCTTTAAAATATTGAGACACAAAAGAAACATAATACTCACTGTGTATATGTTTTCGTTGGCCCCTCAACAACCTTCCTTGGAAGGAAGTGTAAAAATAATTGATGATGCGAGGTGGTGGGTGAAACTTAAGTGGGAGAGAAAGGATTCTGGGGTATGTAGGAGGGGAAAGGGAGTTTGAGTAAAGGGATAAAATATTGGTGGGGAAGAAGTGGGGAGGGACTTGGTCAGGGGTGGTAGGCGTTTTTAGTGGAGGCAGGAAGGTTACAATGTTAAAAACTAGATTTAAAGGGAAGGGAAACAAGTAATTACACAATTCGTGTACAGTTTTTTAAATTAATTGGTGTGGATTAAGTAGGAAAAGGTTAGAAAGTATAAAATGTAACATAATCCGGAAGCTTTTATTGCAAGACGATGATTCCGGGTAACGGTAGGCTTGCAGTAGCAAATGAATGCTTCTTATAATGTTTTTGGTTGAAGTGGTGTGTCTGAGGGGTGGAGGGAAAAAATAATAGAAACGTTGATGCAATTATTGAACTTAAGGTGGTGAAAGTAAGCGTGTTTTGCATATGAGTGGGAAGATGACGGAGAAGATGGCTTGCAGGAGGCTATGTGATTATTAATGTTAAGATTAAGGGGTGTTATGCATTGATCAGCATAGAAGGTGGGACATTTATGCTAGGTGGTTTAAATTTATGTAGAAGGAAGCAGTTTAGGGATGTATTTAGTTAGGGGTTTCGTGGTTTTAGGAATGTTGGCAAGGTTTGCGGGACGCTTCTAGGTAGCTGAGGGTCGATTGGGAAGTAAATTGGCGGTGGTTTTATTGTTTGTTACAACTGGTAAAAAGGTCTTTGAGAACGTTTCGGGATTTAGATTGGAACGACTTAAGTTAAGTGCAGTTTTCACAGTGAAAGTGCCTATAAAGTTTCAAATACTGACATAAACTAAATCAAGAAACAATTTGGAAACAGCAAACACCACCGTTTCTGTTTACACCGTCAGCTACCACATAACGCTGGAACGAGAAACTTTGGGGTTTTCAATTCCGTATAATATTAAAAATATGTTCACCGGCTCTCAAAAAACACTTGATTTCTTCCAAGGGGCTCATCGACAAATTCAGGAATACTGGGTTAAAAGGTACTTGGTAAAAGGCTAACATATGGCCTGAACATTTATTTTTATCAGCAAAAGTGGAACTTGTTGAGCTGTGTTGAACTAACGAAGTTGAACTTAGGTTCGTTCATATGATTTAAAAAAAGTCACCAATATTACCAGCTCAATTCATGATTCTGATGGTCTTTATTGAAAAAATAGTAATAATGATGCATTACGTGTTTTTGACATTTTTACCTGGTTGAAATATAGCTGAAGTTAAATTTTTGGAACGTATTCCAACGTAAAATCATAGACTGAAAGAGTTTCTGGGTTGAGTCCCGAAGTTGACGTCACTTAAATTTTGAAATTAACACCAGCGAAAGGCTATAACTTCTACATTATTTGAATAATAACTACAGTCACGGATGGTTAAATAAGCAACGAACCAGCAAAACACTTTTGAACTGATGGAAAAAACTTTGGCATTGGTTGAAGCAATTACCAACGCTCCGAAATGCGTAATCGTGAAAACGAGAAAGGCGAAAAAAAAGGCAATTTTCTCCAGCAACAGGAAAAAAAATATATCATACTTGAAGACTCAATTTTATGCCCCGAAGTTATTCCCCCCCCCCTCCAAAGCCCCTTTCTCTATTCCCCCCCTTTACTTGATTCATGGCGCACGGAAGACGCGCTCCATCCCACATTATGAGTCCTCGAAAAAACATTAAGCATTTACGATTGCCATTCTCCCTATCGGGACGGTTCGTTAGCGCGTGTTTGCGTGTCCAACGCAATTGCTGAGCTCATGTCGAGAGAGAGAGAGAGGCTGAGTGAAAGGGGGAAGGGTTCGAATCCCGTGATTAAACCCTTCGTTTGTCCCTGTCTCACGCGCGCATGTATTATTCATCCGATGGGAGCCATGGCTATCAACCGGGCCGATCGCATCGCTGCTGCGCCGCGAGGGAACCAAGAGGGCCCAAAACCCGAGGTTAGAGGTCCTTTTTATTGAGAGGAGTACATTTTTTTCCACGAAGATGATGGAGCGATGGTGCGCAGAGCCATTCATCAAGTACTTCGTGGTGCACCGTGGAGGGGTCTCTGGCAAGATATCCAGGGGGTTGAGTAATATGGCATAAATCATCCCGATGGAAGGATCTCGCATGTCCTGTCATGTCCGCGAGTACGCCTCCTTTGACCCCGCGCACATAAAGCGCTGCTGCCATTCCTTTCGCCCACTTCCAGCGCCTCCGCGTGCTTCCGATGAATCCAGACAAAACACGGGCGGAAGCGCATTCATGGCCGCTCCCGTTCGGGTCACCATTTTCCACCTACGCGAGTGGAAACATTAGATCCTCAGGTGTAACTACCATCGAAGTGTCCATCAATCCCAATGTTACGATTGCCCTTGCTCGCTGCACGTTTAATGGCTACTGCAAGTAGTTTACCTTTGAGGAGCCTCAGCGGCGATGGTTTACTTCTACATGGGGGCGTTTAGGGCTTTCCTGTGTTCGCCCAAGAGTTCTGCTTCGAAATCAACGTATTTAATCCTGACACTGATTACTTCCTATTTTAAAGTATATTTTCCTCAGTGGATATTTATTTCAATGTTTAATTCATTTGGTTATACATTAATTTCGATAACAAGTAAATTAGGCAGGATCTATATGTAGCATGGGCCCGCTGACTTCAGGCGTTTCGTGTTACGGCTAAAGAGACTTAATCATTACGTAATCAAATGTATCTAAAAAAAGCCCTATAGCAGGAAGAAATTAATATTAGGTTTAAAACCATAGTATATCAATACTTGGTGTTACTTTCACAATTGTACATTATTTCATCTTTCTCTAGCGGTTAAAGGATATTGACTGCAGGATTGAAGTCCAAAACCGAAAAGATAGCTGTATATAAAACGTGAGTATTCCCTTACGATTCCATTTAATACTCTTACTTGGTGTGTCCTTTGTCTATTATTATCTTTGTCTCATTCCGATTTAAAAAAATATTTTTGTCATTGTCTTATTTTCAATGGTAATCTACCGGTTAGGATAGGATTCTGATGGACACACGACTTCACTTTTCTGCAACGCACGAAATTTATATGCATAAAAGAACTTCCGTTGTATCATAATAATTGTTCAAAATTAATTATTAGCACTTATAATAAACCATGCATTAGCTTAAAGAACAATATTTCCTCAAATATGTCATATAAGAAGATAAATAAATGTGCCCTATATTATCATTACGTTTCGGAAGGGAATTGGACTCAATAACCAATTATGAACATGCATTCTTGGGAATATATATTCTTCCATCTCGCCCGATGGAAGGATCTCGATAATATTAGTACTAGTAGCAACGGAAGTTACAACAGCACGTAACAAAGTCTCCAGCTATTCCGAGAACAGCTTTAACTCCACGTAGGAAGTAGCATTATAAGTCTAACGATTATTCTTGCATCAGTTTTCATTAGGTGCTCCTTTTAGGTGCGAGTTTTTATCAATGAGTTAGTTTTTAGTTCAATCACCAGAAATCGGTTACGGATAAAATTAAAACATAATTGAGAAATGTATAACGCAGTGATACCAATTTTATAAGGGTGAGAACGCTTCTTCGACAAGAGACATAGATGTCACAGGATGCTTCTTCGACAACAGACAAGAGACATAGATGCAGACACAGATGTCGAACTCAGCAAGAAGTGGTAATGATGCATGAGCTACGAAAACTTCGATACGGTTATAATAACTCTCAAACAATTCCGTCTCACCATTAAGTGGTCCTTCAAAACCACAAATCAAGATAATTCCGATAAGGCATTTCATGAAGCCAATAACACTTTGTCGTTAAGTATAATTACGCGCAATAAATGTGACAGTGACATTAAAATTTAATATTGTCACGTTATATTTTTACGTTACTGTAAAATTCCATCGTTACAATTTTTTTCAATAGGTTATACGCACCTAATCAATATCTAATTCTGCCGTAATTATTTTCGTGGATATATTACTACGGTTAGTATTTTCATGATTTTGCACCTTATTCTCATGAAATCTAAACTATAGCTAATTTCCAGAGAAATATGCAACGGTGAAAATCATTTCATAATCATTTTAAAGCATTTTTGTTGGTTTAGGCACAAAATTCCGCACAATTTGGTATTTTCAATAAAAAAAGATGTTTTTTATCTAGGCACACGCATACATGATACTCCTCAATCCAGTAATAGGGATATGACAGGGATGATTCTACATCAGCTTTGCACAGTGAAATATGCTTCAGGTGTGGTGTGCAAACGTGGTCTACCACAGTGTAAATTCTCGATTACGTTCTTCCGGTGTATTGCCATTTTTGTATGAACTCCATGCAGAAAAAGGACCTGATATTTTGTCTGAAATTACCATTTTTATATAAGAAAGCATTCCAAATGCAAAAAACAACTATTACTTGTCTGATAGCAAAATATTATATAGATTCTGAAGTCTTCATTTTTGCGCTAAGTACAACGGCACAAAGTAATTAATGTACACTATACTTCAATGCCTTTTAACAAGAGAAAGCCACACTAAGGGGCTTATAAACAAGGCAAAATGCATCTGTTCGATTTCGGTGATTACAGGTGAGAAACTGAATTGTTAATGCATGAAAAGGGAGGGTTAGGGAATTTATCGGAAGAGGATGGGAAACTGTGAGGGGAAGGTGGACGTCTTTAGCTCTAGATATCTAGCCGAGGAGAATAGTGAGGGTTGTTTTCTTTTTATTCATTGTGCAGTTTAGCCCTGAATGTGCCTTGCTCACTTGCATTGCAGAAATTAAAACACTTAGTGAATATGGTGAGCAAGTATCCTCCTACGACAGGTAGATGGAGTATTCCTAACTCTGCAATGTGAGAGCTCTCGTCAAAAAGAGATTTACAGTGGATCAGCATGATAACAGACAAGACACAAACGAGATAGTCAGAGACCCAGAGTGAGAAAACGTTGCTGCAGATGCTCACTGGAAAAGCCAGCGCAGCGCTTCTTCAATACATTCTGAGTTTTACCAAGAAATGTGAGAAATCGTCATTTTTTCCAACAATCCAAAACTGCGCGAGTTATAACAAAACACAGAGAAGTCTTTGTCCGATTCATCTGCATTAAGGAAAAAATTATGCATGTTTCTGATATGAAAACACCATGCTGAAGATAAGAAAGAATTAGCGGACAAGAAAATCTGGCGGGCAGTAGATAAAAAGAGAAAACTGGATACTCTAGGGCGATTACGCGGCAAACGCAGCTCTAAGTACAATAATCGTAGCTGGAACTAGTAAACGCATTATCATCAACTGTGTCCATCTTGGCAAAGTAAACTTCTCAACAGTAAGTAAATTATTCCATAGGTTCTTGAGTTTTAAATCGTCTAACTGTATCCAAAACGACAATTCCCTAATCTTTTTAACAGACGTCTCACCATGCGTGGTGAAGGCTGCGAATTTTATGCAAACGTTATGCTAAAAAATGATACATTAAACATGCCTATCACACTCATAGAAGTTGCGAATTTCCCTGAATTTGACCGGCTGATTGGGCCCGCGATAAAACTCTTTCTGAAGGCTCCATCTCGAGAGGGATCGTTCATGTCGAAGGCCCCAAATGTACTTTTGTCACCTTCTACGATTTGGACAAGATGGAGGAATTGATCGATCGCATCATATACTGTGAGAACTACATAGTGGAGGAAAAACAATGGCCTCTTTCGACCGTACGGAAGTAGCCTCAATTGTAGTTATCCAAAAAATACTTTCTGATATTGAATTTGCTGGTAAATTTTCCTACATAAATTCTAATTTTGGATTTCTACCTGGTATCATTACTACCTTGGGGAATTCAGATATTCTTTTAATGAATCAAAAAAGTTTGATGAATAAAGAGGGGATTGACTTCGACAAGCTGACGGGAAACGTTGGCATAGCTGTGTGGGAGAAAAATAAAATATTAAAAAGAAATATGAGCTAAGCCTAATTTCAGATGAGCAAACATTGAAAATGGTCTCCTCTGAGACTAATCAAGGGAACCATGTCACATAGTTTATTTCAAGCATGCATCTGTGGTGCCAGCAGAAGTGGAAAGTTTTTCAATATTTAAAGCCTTGATGAAAGACAATAGAAAGTCATTCACGTTTGGAAATATGCACATGGTGTTCAATATGCATTGAAATTCTGTGTCCATAAAATAATATTTTCCAGATTTCCATGGAAACTGAAAAAAATATTAAAAATTGTCCTTTAAATTTTGTGAGTAAAAGTGTAAATTTCAGTCGAATAAAAAAACTGTATATTTAACTTTCATTCTTAGTTTGTTTTTTTTAATATTTTGTTTAATAAATTGACTACGCTTCGCACATAAACAGTTTAATATATTAAATATAGATCAAATTTTCCTTGCTTTTTTCTCATTGTCTTTTTTGTCTTATAAAATAAAAAAATGTTTTACATACTTAACATAAAAAGTGTATTACACCCTTAGGCTATTCTTGTGGCTTGAATTGATTTTTTCCTTATGGTGATAATTCAAAAGATATTTTAGTTTTGTGCATAAACTTAAAAAATCTATAATATTGGGATATTATTTTATGTATCTATAGGGCTTTTTTATTGGGTCATTAACTCATTTTTTATGAATCATTAGGCAATTTTAATCTTAACCTTATTTATTAATACATTTATGATTAATAAAAATAAATGAACAAGAAGAATTAAGAACCACTTTTATTTCAAATTCACCCATAAGGAAATCATCCAGCATGATTTAATTGCATTTTATATTTTTTCTTAAGGGAACCGATCATGAAAGCAGGGGCTTATAGCTAATCACTGTATTTGAACACTTTTCAATATTATCAATACAATCGTTTAACAATAGATTTTTATCGCAAATTGTGTCTTTAAAATCGTTGTTTTCTCTATTCATTGATTGTATTGCAATTGACACGCATTGAAAAAAAAATACATTGTTACTTAGAATGGCTATTTAAAACTTTATCTAGAATCATAGCTTAGGAAAAAAACACAATATCACGGCATAAACTTTCATGATTTGCAATTGACGGTGAATTTGATAAAAACTGAAAGACTGAAAAAGTGATAGACTGGAAAAAAAACAATTATTAAATAAGTAAGATCGCATGCGTTACATTTTTATTTCATTTAAAAAAGGTTTTTCGGACTGCTGTGTTGATTGAAGGTCATTCCGCGCATCCATTTTTGTTCTGATACGAAGAATCATAAATAAAGTACTCGTAACTGTTTCTTCGTCAAATGATTACTTAGAGTCGATTCCGTTAAGTAATAGGGATATATTATTTTAGGACTACTCGTAATTAGACCCAAATGATGTGTTCAGTGGTGAATAATGTGCGAAGGGTGAGTGTAAATGTTAAGTTTAATTAAATTTAATGACTTTAATCGAAAATTCTGAGGTCAAATAACGCATCGTTGGTTAAATTTTATGATTAAGTAATAGCTAGTGACCTATAACGAATGCCATAAACTCCCGTTGCGAACTGCAATGGTATTATGCAGATGTAAGTACACTTAAATAACGTTACTAACCATTACAGAAAATATTTATCATTCGGTATTTTTAAATCTAATCTTAAAATCATTAAGGCATTGCAATTCATGTGACTAAAGCGGCTCAGAGTTACCCTGAAATATTATCCAAAGGGTAACCCATCCTCAACTGGCCTAGTATATTTGCTGAACTATAATTATCCGAGACGATATTCTAGAGATTTTATTCTGAAATTAAAACAGAACCTGGGATGATTAATTGCGAAAATATTCGAAGATGTTTCGCACTGAATGCATCCGAAAATGAAAAAAAATCGTTCATTGCGATAAATCCTTTATCCAAACCGAATCGTGGGAGCGTACGGTCGCCAAGTCATAACGCAATTGAATTGACGACGAGTGGGAAAATTTCTGATCGGTCGGCTGCACAAAATCCGCCCTCACTCAGCTGCCCCTTTCTCTCTGCTGGCCCTTACCCTTATATCGCTCCCTTCAGTCCCCCTTCCCCCCCTCACTCACTCACTCCCACTTCCCCCTTCTCTCATCTAATTCCGGGCAATCGCTCGTCCCTTCTCCACGAAACTCCTATTTAGTTTCCACCGTCCCCGACCCTGACTTCTCCTCCTCTTCAATGCCCGCTCCACTTCGCTGTTCCACCCACTTCCGAAAACTCCGTTATCTCGGCGGGGAAGGATAGGGGGCGAAGCGAGATAGAGTCATCATAATCCCGCCCTCCGGTCCATTCCTTCCTCTCACCTCCCGGCCTTCCTTGCCCTCCTCCTCCTCGAAAACCTATACCATACCCCATTTCCTCGCAGTTCCCCTCCCATCCCCGATCCCCCAATCGTCCCCC
>LYUA01000409.1:609846-620586 GCA_002093875.1 Calopteryx splendens
TCTCCCTTTTCTCGTCAAGTTCCCTCCCGGGCACCCCAATTCCATTCCTCACTCGATTCTCAGAACAGAGTCCCTCCTACTCTTATAGATCTCTTCCCATCCTAGGAACAGCACCGACTTCGGTAACCGATATTGCCACGTTCGAAATTTGTGAGCTGCATAATTAAGTTTTTACGAGGAATCGGTGCATTATGTTATTCTGTGAAATTCTGGATCGCATTAAAGTTATTTCTCATCTGTATGCATAAAAATCACAGTAATAAGCCCGATGGCCGGTTTGGTAGGTGAGGGAGGAGATCACCTAGTACTATGCCCAACGGCGTGTGAAATTTGCACATCAGAGAAGGGTGGCCAGTTCCATTCCCTGTACCACCTGTGATTTCTCAGGAAGACCTGGTACCCGAAAAACGGTACACAGCTTGAGTGAAGCTGAGTGCCCAGAGGCGCCACCCGGAACCAAACACGGGCCCTCCGGTTAGTGGACCAGCGCTATACTCTCTGGACTACCGCGCCCATAATGTTATGCATGCACGAAAATATTAGTACATGACATTAGAAAAATTTCATCCTACGATTAAGTAGTAGTCTACAGTTATAGATTCTGCATTCACAATACTAAGACGCATTTAAGTCGATGTAAAAAATAGAGCATTTAGCAAAGTCTCCTCAACTGATTGAAGTGGAATTATATACTCAACAAAGTATACTATTTCATAGCCATGAAAGAGCAAAATCTTGCACGAAATCCCATGTCGAATAGGGAGGCGATGGGGATAGTAGGAAAATTTGCCATAGATAATTAGGAATTGGGAAAGTTTTGCAGCTTTCATGCTTTTTAAGAAAACCGCACACAGTTAACCACGTACCAATCGTGCAATCTATGAAAACTTCATGTGGAAACTTCCAAATATGCGATAACGCCGTAGCCTTATTAGTGGACAAGGATGTGACAAGGTTAATATGACTGTCTGAGTCACTTTTTTCGGCTTCATAGTCATAAAACAAAAATTAAAAAAATAATAATAAAATTTCCAGAGTGAAATAAGTTCAAATTACTTAACCTTTTCCATTCGATTTATAAGTCACTGGGTTCAAGAATGCATTAGAGGAAGGCAACGGGGCCACAAAAGCATTTACCAGGTCATGAATTGGAATAAAGCGTCAGCTACACAAAAAAAACATTATAAACCCAGAGAAATTGGTTATGATTGGCTAGGATTGGAAAGTAACACACGATAATAATAGAGAAATTGTCATTATTGTAAATGAATGGGATATTCGGACGGTGTCTGGTTTAAAAGATTTCTAAGCCATAAACCCGGCTTCAACTCAAGATGGCGGCAGGATTTTTCGAATATATTTTTGCTTCTATTTTGGGGTCGCGTAGCAAGTACTTAATGATAAGTACACCGCTCGTTGGATAGAAAAGTTGGCTGGGGGATCTTGGACTATTTTTGTTGAACACTCTCCCGAGCTAGCTGTGTCTAAAACCAAACCAAATAGAAAACTAGTCTATCCTATACTGTATTAACGCCAGTCTCTCCAAATTATAGTTATAATTCATACGTATTTTAAATTTAACACTGTATTTCCGTTATTTTTCAATCAGACTGACATATTAATAAGGTGGAAAATACTTTATTTGTCCACTCTTAATTTTAATTCATTTGGTACATAACAATTAGAAATACACATGAAGTTTCAGTTCATTCTACCGCACAGGAATTCCTCCGGAAACTAAATGAACCATTGTGTTTCATGTAGTCTGTATCCTTTGGAACCAATCCATCCACTGTTGAAATTGTGCATGCAAGTTTGAATTTTTCCCAGTATGATAAGCATAAGCAAGACCTTTAATGAAATTTCGTGTTAAAGCGCTTTCCAAGTGTTATGCCGACAATGTGCTTGAAGTCTTGCCGTTTTGAATAATGAGTGAGGTTAAAAAAAATATATCTATGATACAAAGTAGTTCCTTTCAATTTTAAATATGTCCTTCTAAAGAAAGCCAAAAATCAAAGTTTAATTTTTCATTAAAATTAGGCGCTTTTTTAATTTTCTTTGAGTTAAAAACAATGTAGCCGCAGACTGCAGAAAATGTATCACCAAACTTAATTTTTAATTAAACATGTTTGTATTGGTGGCATTACATTTTCTATTCAGTGCATAACATATCTACTCTCAATATTTTATTAAATAAATACAGTTATTTGAATTTCATACACATACATTTCCAGTGCCTTTACAAACTTATAATTTATGTCGCAAATCGTGGAATAAATTATTCTGAAACTAACTTCGCGGAATAATTCATATTTCAAGAAAAAATGATTGTTCAATGCAACATCTGTTTGCCTGCTATGAATTCCATTCGAGGAAAAATCATAAGCACCTTGTAGTCATATCTTTCTTCTTTTAAGGCCTTTTCACAACTTCTATTCTTAGCAGTAAATGCTCACTTGAATATATCAGCGTTACTTTTTTCCCACTTAAAAAGGGCGCTCCTTTTTCTCCGGGCCGTGTATCTTTTCATCACCAAATTTTTACATAAATCTCATTCCACTCTTAAAAAACCTTCCAATCCTCCCTCCTTCCCCGCCTCTCCGCTCCAAAATCCCTCATTCCATGCCTCACCCAAGTTTACTAGCCCCCACACCCCCACCGCTTCTTCCCCCCTCTCTTTCCCCAACTCATCCTCGTGCTTTCTGAGAGGGAGTCGGTTATTTCATTTTTTCCCGGCCTCCTTCGCTAAATTTTGTTACATCAAATTTGCTCCTCTATTCGCCGACGCCAAATCTCCTTAACTCTCATTCTCCCTTTTTCCCCAAGCCTATTTCTTTTCCTCTTTCTTACCTTGCCTGCCTATTCGTAGTTCTTCTCCCACCTCTCCTCTAAGTAACACTCCGGACTTCTATTCCTCCATTCTCTTTCATGTTTTTCACATATTATACTTCCCCTCGGTCAAGGAGTTCCGCTTCGCATTACTCCATTTGGCATCATCGGCTCTTTTTAAGACTTCCGTACCTTCTAACGTTTCTTATTTCGTTTTTAATTCTCCATACTTTCTACTTCAAAATAAAGTAAATTTCTTTTCACAGATCGTTAATGGCTCCAATAATGGCCCATTATTGCATTTCACGCTCAGATTTCTACCATTTGCAATCAATATGGGATGCGCTCGGACCCTAGGTAGGAACTAATTGTACCGAAAGTAAACAGAACATAAAAAAATTTTTATATTTCTTTAATTTGGTTCTTTACCTACAAGACTTTTCAGTTTCATTCTCGAACTACCTGCAGTCAATGTAATAACAATAGGATTACGATTTCGCTTCAAATGTTACTCACTTAATTATAAACACCGCATTGTTTGCATCACAAGTAACTTCGATATTTTTCCTTTCTTCAATTCAGAGATGATTTTTTGAGCGACATTAGATGGCTTATATTGTAATAACAAAAACTCATCTATCTGTCCTTTTATATTCAACTCAATGCAAACTCCAAAATTAAGTTCTTCTCTTAATATCCAATTACATAGGCATATATGAATATATATTAATAAACATGTGTCTGTGCATGTATGCGTATTCTCTTGTCATTGGCTTTCCTCTGGGTCACAATAGTTTACAAACCTAAGCCCAACACGGGACTCAAAGAGGAGACCTTTGGAGTTTTCCAGCGGCCATGTTACCCATAATAGGAAGCCGCCCGGAATTCTTTAACAATTTTCCAAGTTAACCTTAAGCAGTTAAATTTAAACTAAAGTTGGGAGGGCGTTAATGAAATAATTGGAATTATTTTCTCTTTCCGTGAAAGCATACCGAATTTAATAGGGTGAGTGGAAAGCTATATACCTACCTTGCACCCGTCAACTTATGCGGTGCCCTTTAATAACTTTAAAGTCACAAACCTGGGTAAAATCGATGGTTTTTCTCTTCTCTCCTACAAAGTGACAGAGAAAGAGGAAAAAAAATCCCTCCAAAGGCTTATTCCCCTAGATTAGCCCGTCCGACACTCACACACAACACTCCGCAACGAATTATGTCCCCATCTTGTTTTCCTCGCACTCGCTCCCCGGATTTCTCTTTTTTCTTGTCGTCTGCCGTGCATCACAGGACTTCAGTTCTCTTGCTTCATTTGGAAACCTTTCTTTTGTTCCCTCCCACGTCCCTCCAAAAGAAAAGCAAAAAAAATGAACGAACAGAATCCCATCAGCACCCGCGTGGCGCCCAGAGTTATTTTTTTTTATCGGACCCAATTTACCTCTCACCCACCGAAAGCGCTTCATTTTCTCTCAGCAGATGATTGGTACACTTTTTCTCGTTTGCTGAAAACATATTATTACAGGAGCAATTGCGGGTAAATGCGAGCCTTTGCACGTGTCGTCTTGTACTTTTTCTAATTTGGGTCGACCACCAATATCGGCTCGTAAATATCGACCATGCCAGTTCATTCACATGTGCCGCTCTCACTGAAACCAGGTCACAGGAAATGATCCAATTTTAAAAAGAAAGGGTAAGGTGGTAGGTAGGTACCTTATGGTGATTTCATTTCCGCAGGAATGTCACAAGATCAATAAAAGCTCCTAATGCTCTCTCCGAAAAATAATAGAAGTTATATTCGCTTTCGTCACTCGAACCTTCTCAAGGTTGCTAAAGGCAGCACAATTTAATGCATACCGTAGAAGATATCTGTGGTCTTCATGAGTAAAATGAGCTAATATTAAATCATGGGCTTAATCAATCCGTTTCCTTTGCATGTCTTCTGCATACTATTTTAGGTCGAAGTAAAATAGAAAATTTCTTCAAAAAATAGTTTGTCATGTCATTTCTTTAAAATTTGCCTTATTTCAATAAATTAGGGGAAAAATTTATTAAAGTTAGGTATTGTATTCATTGTATTTATAATTATACCTTTGGCGTCATTAACGTTAACTTTTGTTTTAGCTTAAAAACTACCTGTATTTATCCAAGATTTCTTCGTGATTTAAAAAAATATAATATTCACCAGTGAATTCAAAGGGCTCGTATCGTAAATTCTAGCCGATTTGAATTTTATGGGAAAAAAATAAGTTATCAAGTGTTGCGAATTCCCTGTGGTAATGGAAAAATAATTGGGATTTTGCATCCGTTGAACTCCCGCGCAAAATTGGAAATTGATTGGCTTAAATTACGACCCAAAAGATCGAGAGTTTACTTTTTTCCCCATTTTGTGTGCATGTAATTGGGAAGTTAATCATTCCGAACACACAGCCGTTGTCTGCCGGATTCTGACTGAGGATGTGTCCAAAAATGCGCACTAATTAAACCCAGCTCTTTGCCTTATTGCAACCATTACCACATCCATTACTTAATCTCACAAATACTGAGCAATGGCACCCTATGAAATTTAAACGGTATGGTTAACCATTCCAACGACGATATGCACTTTTGCTCCCTCCCTATTACCTCTTAAACAACTCTACATAACTTCGGTTAAAATACAACATTAATTATTCCATTAAGAATTTCCAGAAATTCAGAATATTAATGTGACCCTCCAGGACGATTCATTATTTGTTTTACCTATTGCTCCTCTCTCTCTCCTCTACCTCCAGTGGGTGAGTCCTCACCATTTTGAAGGGACTCCCTCTCTTCTTCTATCTTCCTTCTAACCCTCCAACCACCCCTTTCCACTTCCCACAACTCTTCATCCAACCCATCTATTTCCCAGGAGTAATCTTTCATCCTCTTGCCTCCCGCTCCTTCTCTTTCCTCGCCACATCTCATTCCGGAAAAAACACCACTTCTCCACCATCCACCTCTCGCTGTGGCTTCCCCTGCGACATCATTCCCTCTCCTAAACTATCCCCTCCTTCCGCGATTATTACTTGAGATGTCGACGAAGGTTTGGCGACTTTTGGGAAAAAATGTATTGGCGAAAGTTCGAAGTGTAGCGCTAAATCTATCAATGAGCTGCATTGAAAATTCACACATATGTTTCAAATGAGACGGAAATTGGCAATGAGAAGAGAATAAGGATAAAAATTCCGTCCTAAAAGAGTAGTCCATGGTGTTTAATGAGAAATGGAAAAAGTTTCTTCCGTAGATTTTATCTTTTTGCGGCAACGTTTTCGCAAAATATTGACGCAAGCAAAATTCTAACTTCCCACAACTTCAAATTTTTTATTCTTAGATTGAGTCTCGTGTGAACTTTCACCCAAGGTTGGGTGGTTAAGTGTGATTCTAGCATACTATTTTCACGACCAGACATCGTCTTAGATTTTAATAAACGAAGTTTTTCCAAATTTCGTTCATAATTAGCCACTTACTTTGTCCCTTCAATCAATACTGACCAGTTGGAACTTCATTTTATGCTTTGATTTGCATTGGTATGCATTGATCTTCATTTTAATATCTCCACCACTTTTACCCACGAAACTATGATACACGGATCCTATCATATAGTCGGCCACAGTGTACCTGTTCTGGCACATGAATCCGCGACCTAAGGATGATAACACTAATCTAGTCAACTTATAGGTAGTATTAGACCACAAAACCTATAAATATTGGATACCATATATATTCTATCATATGTTACATTGTTTTTTCTTGCACAATTTGTTGCTGCGGAGTTTACACTTTTGAATTTGAATTTTTTTAGCATGCTAGTTAGCTTATAGCAAAAGTAGCATAATTCAGCATTTTTACATTATTTTAGAAATATTTATAGTCATTGATTTCAACAAAATTCTCATCACAATTGATTAAATCGTATCACTCCATCTCAGCCTCTCATCCTGGGCATAATATTTTGACATATTTTGAGGGTAAATATGAATGGTAAACAGGTTGACGGGAAAGTGTTTACACTGCCGTGACCTGAAAATGTTTACGGCCCCATCCTCTCCAGTCCCTTAAATATTTCCTCATCATAAAGAAGTATCTCTAAAAGTTCAATTTTAATTTACATACCAGTGCTTCCTCACTGCGTATCCCTGAAGAAGAACTCCAAGGTATTTCTCGATGTTGACAGAAATCTGAAATAAAATATATATATAATCAATAAGACTAAAAGCATGGAAATGAGAATTATTGGGTTCAATTAATAGTCAATTTTATCCCTAGATCTGTATCTTAAAACGAGCGTAATATTAATTATTAGCAGAGTTCATCATGTGTCATGAAACTGAGAGAATCAAATCTGAGAACGATTCGTGCTCATTAATTTGTAGGTTCAGTCAAATCCACCATGGCACCACCACTTCCATCATTATCGGAAAATTACGTTCAAAAATTATAATTCTTTCATAGAAAGGAAAAACATCACCATTTATTATTCAGTAAAAGTCTATAACTTCTGGTTCTCGTTTGACATATTTTTTTGATATTTAGAAATTTTCACATAATATCAAGTAGACTGGACGTGTTAGAGTAATAAATATATTTCTTACATCGTCGAAAAATATTTTCGAGACACAATCATCCTAAGTCTACGGCTGAATGTCAGCAAAAGGTTAAGAAATATTCAAAAATTATCAACAGCATGGAAGTGCCGATTACTGTATGGAAGTACCAATTAGTGTGGAAGTAAAATTGCATATATTTTTAGTACACATTTCATCATGAAAAGGAAAGTGTTTAAATTTTGTAAATATTTCTTAGTTGATTTATTAGTTTTTTTACTATTGGTTATTGATCGTGGTTTTATCTTATATTTCTATTTTACTTTAAAATCACTATTTGCAATACCATCAATAAAATAAATTTCATCATTATGAAGTTCTATAAGAGAAAAAACTGAGAGAACAAATTCTGCAATAATGTGGCGCTGAATTTCCGCAATTTATTTTTTTTCATTCCGTCATTGGAAGTTAGCACTTTTGAGCCTGTCAATCATTTATCACTGAATATCTTCAGACTCGATCATTTAATGGCCGAAGAGCGATAACATGCAGCATTCGAGAAGAAGTAAGCGACACCTGCGAAAACTCACGACGAAAATTGTGACTTTGTCACCCAACCCCATTTAAAAAGAATCTTTTCTGTCGATGAAGGTTTATTTCCGGCAGAATTCAACGGTATCTAAAACTCACGAACCATGCCATCATTTCTCTACGTACACCGTCTCTCATCTCTAGTGATTCGCCATATTTACGTCAGCCATTCGTTCCAATGAGTTTTAACTCCCTTCATGCTCATTTCCTCTTTCTCTCTCATTCTTTTCATTCTCATTCACCCTTTTAGTTTTATTATATTTATTTATCCTTCTCTATCCAATGCCACTTACTTCAACCACTCGAGGTTCATAAGAGTAGAAGTTACTCAGGCTCCACAAGCCAAAAATGAAAACATTCAATTTTTCACAATATATTCGCTATTTTAAATGCTTACAGGACATACTTTTTCCTATAGGTTTTCCCCAGGGTTTTTTTTCCAGTCTTACGCACCAAGAAATACCTATGATATAATTTCTAGAGACAAACGTCTAGATAAAAGCCATACAGAATTTGATAATGGTAAGGTGTTGGCTTCTAGTTTTTTTGTCCTTGTAACTAGCCCTTGGTATTTTGATATAATTAACTTTTTCAAGACTTCATGTTTTAATGCTTTCCACTAATAACAAGACGAATATGAATGCTGGAAGAGAACACCATTTACAATGCAAGAATTTAATTCACGAATTCATTTATTTTTCTATTTGGATCTAGACCCTTTTCTTAAAGCTAATAGTCAATTAATAAATCCTCTAAAATCCATGAGCGTAGTAAAATATTTTATAAAACACCACCTGTGAGATATAAACAAGTTATAAGTTCTGTTAAACTTTCAATGTCTTTATAAGGTTCAGTTAGAACAATGACATAAACTTTAACAAATACTTTTGCATTTGAGAATTGACACAGAGGAAATTAAATCGGTGTCCATTGTTCCAGTGGATATTCAAAAAACCTTTTGCAAATCCAAAATAAACGATACCGAACGATATCCCTCTGCTTGTCACAACTATGTCACTACTCATGTGCCCATAGTACTATATACCCATGGATATTTACCCAATATTAAATTATCTAATGTTTTTCGAATTCTTAACCTTGGATAACCCAATATAGTTACCGAAGTGATTTAGCAGCAACATATTCGTAAATAGAGCGGACTCTCAGCTGTAATTTTTTGCACAACTAACACTTCGTAATTCCATCCCCAAGTTCACTTTTTACTCATATATGCTATGCATAATAAAGTGTCATTATAATTTGTCTTAGCGAAGGTTCCCATGCATAGTAGCTTTAGGGTACACTCAAATAATATCCAACCACGGGTAGAAAGTCATGAGCATTAATTTCCTCTGTTGAAGGAAGTCACGGAAGAAAATTTTAGATTAAAGGCAATGTTTTTCTTTAGAACACCTTGAGATAACGCTACAAAAAGTAAATTGTTAGTTCTACATTTTTAACGAGTCCTAGGCCTATTAATTTGATGTTTAATAAAACTTTTGACATTTAAATCCAATTCTTAACGGAAATCCAGTAACTCTTTAGCTGTTACATTTTTTCTAAAAAAATCATATTCAAAATAAAATATCTGCCTAACAGATTGCTAAATATACGTTAGCATTGGAAATAAACATGATTTACTCACTCTGACTAACATAAATGTACAATTCAACTTTTCACGAAAACAAAATGGCTTGTGGCTTTATCTTCCTTAAAGTGTGAACTTTTTAAAAGGTAGACACATGCTGGAATTTAGCATCATATTCATAGTTATAGTATATATATTAGTGCTAAAAAATACTTGAATTTATTTTAGCACTAAAAATAGTTACTTAATGCGGTAATTTTATTAAAGGACTAAAAAATTTATTAAATTATTCTCTTTGCCACTGTCATAATGATTAAATAATTCCAAAATTGGTATGAAGAAGCAATCTTTTCTACTATGCTCCCTATTACTCACCATGTTCCGTCTTAATAATTTATGTAGTCTATCACTTCTTTCTTCAAATTTCCTTTGGGTTTTTTCCTGTCACAATATAGGATCAACATCTATGGAAAATAAATAAACCCTTATAGGCAAAATTCTTCATAACCTCACCCAACCTCACCTTGAACTAGGGTCCTGAATGACATCACTGTACCTCAATTCAAGGAGTGGTAGGGAACAAGAAAGTATGTACCTAACAAATTGACGCAAATGAAACTTAAAAAAATATAAAAATAGTGCATGCCAAAATGAGAATTTTCCATAAACTCTACTTAAGACGAAGGAAGACGGACGGAAGGGGTGAGCGCGGAAGGATAGGTTCGATGCCGTCGGATTCCCCCTCCCGCCTCGGGAACGTTTTCACGTGAAATCCCACTACAACCCTCTCTTTCCCTTTATATCGTAAAACCTCCCACCGGTCCGAACCATCCCCCCGACCTCCATAGTAATTATTTCTCCCCCACTTCATTCCCCTCCCCCAATTCCTGTCTCCCACCACCGCACGGCGCTCTTTCTCGCCCTTTTCCTGCGCCATTCATTTTGAGTTAAGGCCAAAATCCCATTCCAACCCCACCACCTCGGCTTCCAAATGACCTACCCTCCCTTAATTCTACCTCACTCGATTGTCTTTACCCGAGCACTTTTTACCACCCCTTTTCCTCCCTTCGCCAGCCAAAACCCCTCCTCCTGGGCTGCCTTTATCCCATCCCTTCCCCTCGACCATTCCACCTCGCCCCTCAAAAACCCACCCTCCAGGGATGACTACTGCAAA
>LYUA01000410.1:187002-200376 GCA_002093875.1 Calopteryx splendens
TCCGAGAGGTCCCAAGCCTCTCGAGGTCGTAAACCCCCCCCTCCCATTTTGGGGGTATATCCCTCCGAGGGCGTGGGTATAACCCCGAGGAATGCACGCCGGCCGACCTCGGCTTCAACCTTCCACATCCAGAGTAAACATGTCCGCTAAAGAAAGAAAATGTCTTCTGTGTTATTCTTTCACCAAGTTCAAACCTCCAAATATTATCATACCCTTAACATAATCTATTTGGGGTTAGGTGGAAGAAGGGGCTGTTATAGTCTCAATCTTTCTCCAATAAAGCCATGCTGTCACTAATTATTAATATCCATGTTTTAAATTTGACCCAATCTTTTGTACCAGGTGTTCTGAGGAATATCTACCCTTTCAAGAAGCCTAAGTGTGACTAATTTATTTGATCATATCATGTTTGGGCACACACAGGACTTGATCTCACAATCATCATCAACAATCGCTGCCTTATTTCATAATCCTCTCAATCTCTCTACACATGAATGTTTTGTTTTTGGAACCTTTGGTGATCTGGTGATAATCCCTTTGTCTGTTGGAGTTTGATCGAAAGCAAATTGTATCTATTGATTTCAAATATCCAGTCTGAAAAAAGTATTAACTTTAAATCCTCAATGATGGGGAGCTCCAAAATTATCTTCGTCAAGTACTCATTGTCCTCATAAAATTATATCTTGCCTGGCTACCCATTGTTCTAGTGCCACAGTAATGCCCATTCTGTCTTACAACTGAGATGTGCCTCATTTTCTCATCCCTAATTTTATCTAAGAAAAGATTTTACTAATGAAAACCGACTGCAATTTAGACTATAATATTTTGTTTTTCAAAATACCTAGTGCATACATCTATAATGCTGTCAATTGTAATGAAAACTGTCAAGGGGTCATCGTGTTTTTTCATCCACTACTTATTGAATTTGTTGGCTCATTGCCCTGAAATTAGTTAAGTTATCAGTGCATTTGTTTTGGCCATTGAATTGATTGAGCAATACATTGCCATTGCCTCATTGTCTTTCCCCCAGGCAAAGCGGTGCACTGGTGCCCCTACCTAAACAACCAATAGCAGGAATACAAATGTAAATGGTCGATGAAATGAAACATTTTTTGTATTTGTTCTATGCATGAAATATGCATTTGTCTTGGAACCAATAAATCATTATTATTGGTACTTTAACGAACTCTAGTGTTTGAATATTAAAAAAAAAACATGCTGCAAAGCAAAGATCAATGAGCATGAACATTTGATGAATAAAATGAGCGTGGCGTGAATGAGTCCCTGTGCCCTTTTCAGTCCCTAATAACACCATGTAATACTATGGGTTCAATTTGAATGATGAATGAGGTAAATTTAAACCTTTTAAACTTCGGTGTAATATAAGGGACCATTCATAAACTTAAGCAGCCTATCTCAAATTATTGCATTGCTTATATTGCCCTATGTCTGCCATAAAGGATCACAAAACATTTCCTGTTTCTTACATGACCAATTTCATCACTCCATTTTGTGATGTTACCTTGTTTTGAATTCACTCAATATTTATTAACTCACCTCTAATTAAAAAAATGAAAATTTTCTCAGTCACGACTCCTTTATTCTTCTGATTTTTAAACTCCTGTTCCTTTCAATATTTAAAATAGTTTCTTCCTCGACTACTTTCAATCAAAATCAGGTGCTTATAGACATTATGGAGCATTTTCCAATGTTTTATAATTTCTAGTCGTCTCCTTCCTTCTTAGTGGAATATGGAAGGAGGAGTCAATCTCACTGATGCATCCATGCTGTCAGTTTATGGAATGGTGACTTCTGAATGTCTCTCTCTGTATTCTGAATATTCGAATTTGAGTTCCTTTTACTGAGTAAACTTTGTTTATCCCTTGCCAATGCTCTCAATGATGACTTGACATGCATAACGAATTTCATGTTTCTGCAGAGTGTGTAGTTTCTCATCACTCATGGTGCTGCAGCCAAAGCACAAACAACCATGCTCATTTATAATTGGATAATATGATAAACCATTCTTATCTTTCCTTTGGCAATTTAATGATTTGATCCAAAAAGATGAATATTAGCCATCTTCTTCTTATGTTGCATTGTGACTGCTTCCTTCCCAAGTTACGTGCATAGCTCCCAAGTAACTATTCTCGATGTATGTTCTTACCTTCAAATTGATTCTTCAGAAGAGAAACGAAAGATACGGTAAACCTTATGATCTCTCATCGCTGTTATTCAACACATGTAGTATGTTATTTTTTTCATATTGATTTTTTGGATCAGATAAGACCAAAATATATTTATTTTTTCTTCTCATTTCAAATTAGAAGGAAGGCTTGCTGCATAGCTTTGTACCTACAGTTTAGAATTTTCTCGAACAAGATATGAATCAGTTGTCGGGGTAATTACAGTAAAAATTATGAAGATTATTCTTTAAGACTACGTGAGCCCAAATAGAGTCCATCTAGGTTTTTAAGTTGCTTAATTTAATTTTCTTAAGTTGCGATATCGCTCTTCCTCAAGAGATTGACCTTCACCTGTTTGTTACAAATGAATAGTTCATGTTTGGGTTGGAAAACATTCAATAAGAAGTTTGCCATGAAAAAAGATTTTTGTCGCCCTATTTATGCTGTTATTGTTTTAATTGTGTAGATTTTGAGTTTTGCATTTTCATCTTTTCATGATTTTCATTTTGATATTATAAAAAAATGCAGAAATAAAGAATGGGTTATTGTGGGTTTTTGAGGTGTTAGTGTTGAGTGTCCATAAAAAACCTCCCCTAAATAAGGTTAGATTACCAATAGTAGTAATGATAATAATAATACTTACGATCTGTAGACTTGCCATTAACTTAAATAAAAGAGCATACAATTGTCTTGGATAATGAAAATTCAGCTTTATCTGCATGTCATGTACCAATGTTGGCATTATGTTGTTTCATGGTACAATAAGAAGTTTTTTGCATCCTAGAAATATTGCCAAATTTTCCTTATAACTAAGGCTGAGCATTCCTATTCAGCATAATGCAGTTTTTACTATTTTTACAAACTGTCAATTAGTAAATTTGAAGGGAATATGATAATTTTTTAAGTTATCTGTTGTCTACTATTCTTGATCTTAATCTCAATGTGAAAGATTTTTTACTGCCATCTTTCTCTTGGATTTGGGGTAACACTATAGAGGATACACTTTCTTAGCTATAGTAATCAATTGTTTGGAATAACAGTATTCTAGGATCTAGGATTCTAGGAATCTGTTAACAATTGTTTGGATTAACTCTATTAAAGGTTGAGAAGGGATCTGGCCATTTCTCTTCCTTGACCAACCCATTTTATTTCAAACTGAAGCCAAGCATCACCAAATCAGCACATTACAGAATTATGAATGAAGCTGCAAATTGTCAAGCACGTCTTGTCGGGTAATACTTAGTTGAGTGGCTACTGATTTGTTTGTAGGAAAGGATTTTGGTCATTTTTTGAGAGCCTTGTTTTTTCAATACATTTCAACGATTGAAATGAACATTTTAATTCTAAGTAGTCTTTGGAATGATGGTTTTAATATTGAGGATATTTTGGCTGTTCAGTTGAGATACAATTTCTTGTTGCTTATTACATATTTTTTTATCCACTTTAAATAATTATATACTAGTTTCTATATAATTGACCACTTCTTTACTAAAATGCTAAAACTGTGTATCAGGTTTCTGAATTGTTATCATTGCTTGCTTGAGGTAACACTTTTATCAGTTGTGAAGCTTCTATTTTAATGTCACATTATGCACATTTATGATGAAAGCTTGTAATAAATTGTCCAACCTTCTTTCATTCTTTATTATGTGTGAGAAAATCATGTTGTTTTGTTGCTTCGTAGATGGAGGATAAGAAGATGCGATCGTATGCCGTCATACCTCCCATACTCTTGGATGCCAAACAGCGGAAGTTGACTTACCAGAATAACAATGGACTCATAGAGGACTTTGTGGCAGAATATAAGGAGCGACAGCTGCTCAATGTTTGGACCGATCAGGAGCGGGAGATATTTCGTGAAAAATATCTCCAGCATCCGAAGAACTTTGGTCTTGTTGCTTCTTACCTAGAACGTAAAAGTGTGTGCGACTGTGTCCAGCATTACTACCTCTCAAAGAAAACGGAGGGTTACAGGCAGCTGCTCAGGAAGTCTAGACAAAGGACTAGAGCTTCCAGGAACCCTCAAAAGCCTACGGCTGCGGGTGGTGGGGGGGCCGGTGCAGGTCTAGCGGGGGGAGCCGGTGGTGCCGGTGACCCTGGCACGACCGGGGTCACGACCAGGCAGTCGGTGGCTGCGTTGCAACGTGAGCAGCAGCAACGCGAGTTGCGAGAACAGAGACAACAGCAGCAGGAGAGGGAGCGTGAACATGGCGTCTCGGATAGCATGTCAAATTCCATTGTCCCCCGTGAGCCCTCTCCAATCCCCTCGACCAGTGTGTCCCAAACGAACACGGTGGAAGGCGGCAACAGCGCCACCACGATGGCGCCATCTGCAGGGAGTTCGACGATGGTGTCCATTGGTGGTTCAATGGCTCCTTGTTCGGCCGGTGGCTCTGGGATACTCTCGCCTTCCAATTCGTCAGCGGGCGTGCAGCCTGCGACCAGTCTGTGTTCCATTCTTAAGGAGGGAGTTCCTGACAAGGAAATGGATAAGGAAAACAAAAGTGGCAGGTGAGTGCTCGAGTAGTCCAGCTGCTCCGGTAGCTCTTTCCATCTCTTATTTATTACTAATGTTTATGAGTTCTGCCAAAGGATTTGAGATTTTAGGTGATGCATTTTTTGTTATTTGGTTTGAAATCTTAGCTTTTGATGCACATTCATTTTCTAAATTTTTGTCCTCGCTTAGAGTAGTCACACTGTTGCATCAATTTGAAATCTAGTTTCATTAGGTTTCGATTCATTTAGATTCTGTGCATTATTTTGGTCGCATTCCGAGGCTGTTAGAACTGTGAAAGAATTGAGACTCAGATGTCGGAACGATTGTTTGCAGTAACTGATTTCAACAGTTAATTTAGTGGTAGTAATAAGAAGTCTGACCATTACTATGCTGAACCAAATTCCATTGTAGCCAGAAATAATCAAGTACTGTGAGACTGTGTAGTTATCATACATAAAAATGTGTCTTACAACACTCTGAAATCAATCTGTTCTTAAATAAAATTAATGCCTTTGAAAATCTGTTAGCATTTTGACTTGATGGTAATCATTGGAATAGTATAGAGGGTTAATTATTCATGTAATCACATGAGAAGTTAATAATTGAAGACTAGTTGCAACAAGACTTACTTCTTGTTCTTCAATAACATAGTTGACATTTTGAAATCCTACTGTTATGGGTTTTATTTGCTGGAAAACATAATCATCTAGCTGATTGACCCAAGGGTGATGTTTGAGAGGTGCTTTTCATACAGCTCATTGGAAAGCTTGTTTCTTTGGTGAAAATACAGCCATAAATTTCTCTTCAGTTATTTTTGCCCTCTGCAAATCTACACTAGCAAAAAAAGAATTTTTTTAAATAGCTGCAAAACTATCTAAATATATTCCGTATGTGACTTCATGGAGTTTACAAGGCAGGGGACAGGGAAAATTTTTGCTAACAATTTCCATACTTTCTTTTTAAATAAATACAAAACATCCTATTCCGCAGAACACTTTTAACTGCTAATATGACACAATCACTGCTTAATGGCATCACAGTGGTGATACACGTCTTACCAGTGGTAAAAATATGTAATGTGAAATAGTACCTTCTATATTTATATAAAAATGAACATTGTGAACTTACAGGAAGTGAAGCTTTGGGGCCAGTGAATTTTAATTTACCTACTTGGCAGACTGAGCTGTGAAAAATCGTTTTGTGTTTTTTTCTGTCCCGCTCTTGTTTCTTCTGTTCTTTACTACCTTTTGAGTAAATTTTCTCTGAAACTACAGTTTTAGATAATGTTTGATCAATATTCATTGAAGAATTTAGATTGCATAACAAATGGTTGCAAATTTTTACGCTTAAAATATTTCTCCTGCCTTTTTTTTCAAATATCACTTGGTTTTTACTGTTCAGACCATATGAAAAAACGTTGATGTATTCCACAGTAGGATATAAGTATTTACTCAGTAAAGTGAAACTTGAATAATAGGATAGCCTGGCAATGAAACATTGTGTTTTTTAGTTCAAAAATACATTTATTTTTCTACACATTCCCTTTTTAGTCTAATTCACTATGTTCAACGTTTCTTCAATGAATGGATTCTATCCCTGAAGGGATCCTGGAAGGTCAGCAAAGAACCTATCTATGGCTGATATCACATTATCATTTGACTCAAAAATGTTTTCCAGCCACAAATTTCTTTAGATTTGGGAATAGGTGGAGGTCAGAAGGAAACGAATAGGGTGGTTTGTTCCAACAATTCCTACTTCAAACGCATCAGTTTTCCCAAAGTGCCAAGGCACCTTTTTTTAGGCAGGTTTATTGTCCTGATGATTTTCTTTTGTAACCCTCATCTCACGAATTTTGTCGTTCAGTTAGTACAGACTGGAATAGTATTTGCCAATTATTCCCCTTAACCCTTTATAAGGTAATCAATTTAAAATATACGATAGATGTAGTTTCCAGCGTTACTTTGTGGAAGCAACCCATGACTTCAATGAATGAATGCACTTAGTATTATTTCCACATAAATATTTATTAAACAGCCTAGGTGTCAACGTGTAGCGTCATCTCCAGGTCTATCATTAAAAAAGAAGTTATCAATGAAAAGAATCCCTTTTGCATCCCAGATAACACTGGCCATGATCTTTCCAGCAGATGAAATCGTCTTTGCCTCTTTTGGCTTCCACGCACTGACTGCTTTGATTGCTGCTTCGTTTCTGGTGTGGGGTGGTAGACCCACATCTCATCTGTAGTAATAAATGGAGGCACTTAATCAATCGGATCCTTTTTAAAATGGTCCAAACTCTCTTGAGAAATCATTTTCACATTTGTTTCTGGTCAGCATTTAGCAATTGTGACACCCATCTTGCACAAAGCTTTCTCATATTTAATGCTTGAGGTGAAATGTACCATACTCTCTCTTCTGATACGATGGGATACAGCCTCGGCTATCTCGCACACCCTTTAATCAGCGATCCTCCAATGCCATCTTGTGCTCCTCATCGATATTTTCATCTGTGCTTGCAGTTTTTGGCCATCCTTCACGTGGATCCATCTTCAAGAGAAGTACGATCACGTTTGAATTCAGCCGCCCATGTCTTCACTGTTGAAAACATAGGGGCAGACTCCTCATAAACATTTAGCATCTTTGAATGACTTCCTTATGGCGATCAACCACCCAAAACCGTGAATTTATGATGGCCTTGTATTCCAGTTTATCCATTTCAGCTGAACACACGCTCATCATGCTTACTAAAAGCTGTATGGAGAAGAAAAATAGTTGACAGATCAAGTTAAAACTTGTCATACATTATTAAAACATGGATAGCAATGTAATAAAAACAGAGTGTTATTGATAGCAACGCCATCCTCTGTGCTAAGCCAAAAAATTTTCACCTTGCCCTCACATTTATGGTCATTAAAATTTCAGTGGAAACAGAAGAAACTATAAAGTCGGTGCTTGATTGATTATTTCATCAAGATATATTGATAGTAATTCGAGATATGTACCATTTCCCTCAATTTCTGCTTCTTTGTCTTAAAACTTGACATATTAGTCACAATTATTATCAATATTATTATTACAAACACAAGGCAAAAAAGTATGGGAAATTAAATTGTGTTTATGCTTTCAATATACGTACACTATTTTGGTGTTTATTCTATAGATTTTATTAGATCTTTACTCTAGATTTTTTGGATCAACTCCTTAGTGATTGTTTTTTTTCAGATTTAAAGGAAAATTATTCATCAATTAATATGCGAGTGCCTCAAATTTTATATTAGTTCTGCTAAACATAAAGATGTAGTTGTATATTTTTTTTATATAACATAATAATAACAAATAATGTTAAAAAAATATATAGAAATCTCCCTTTTTTATTTTGATTGACCATTCATTGTTTCTTTTAATTTTAAAGGGTGTTCAATGAACTCCTGACACATTTTAAGAAATGAAAAAGTTTAAGAAGATTTTTCAGATTTGTTTACTAATACTTTCAGTGAAACAAAGAATTTTAAAAAATTCACACCTTTAGCAAAATATTAAAAGTTAATTAGATGGCAAGTGAGCCAGCTTTTCAACCTGAAATTTTCGTACCGCATTGTGGAATCTAGTTTTAAAAACAGTGTAGGTAGTTAGATAGATTGGATTGAATCCGTTCCATGAATCAAAATCAACAACCAGGACCAAAGGGTAGAAGTAGAAGGCACCTTCTAGGGTGATTTTTGCAAGAATTGGCTATTTATATTCTTGATCAACTCCAGGAGAATATTTCTGTTCGCATCCATCTGAATTCACGGTGGTGGATTTTCAATTTGTTGACAAAGTGGATGCAAATGGCTTGAAATTTATGGCAAGGCACTTATGATGATCTTTGCCATCCCCTCCTACCCTCAATTTGGCGTTCACACCCTGGAAAAATAATGGTTTCACCCACAATGCCTCATTAGTTGCAGAGGCACTTCTCCCCCCTCCTCCTCTCCGGTAGTCCTCTCGGCTAAATGTTGCACAACGTGCTGTCACTCTAGTGATTGCATGTTGCAATCCTTAGAAAGTTTGAATTTTTGCAAATCCTTGATCAGGAGTGACGCTGTTGACCTTTGCCATGCTTAGCCTTTGTCCTTAGTGCCTCTAGTGTCTAGATTCCTTAGTGTCTGTCTCTCAACAAATACCTCTTTCGTGTGCATGCGTCGAGCTGTTAAAAGTCTTTTTTTTAAAGAGAGTCAATCACACGTGTAATTTCAGCTGCAGGAAAATGTAATGTGGAAGGATATCATGAATTTACAATTCTGTAGAACAATACGCTTACAATAATGCTGAGCAAAAACTACGCAAAGTGTTCTCTGTGAGTGATGGCGTTTCTGAAAATTCTTGGTAAATTACGTATTTACTTATTTGTGGATGGCTTCAAATCTTTAATAAAAATATTTTCCCTCTAAATTGACTTGATTTGACCATTGGCATTGATCTAATGCCTTTGGTCTCAAGTCCACCTAAGGTGTCTGGCGGCATTTGTCTCTTGTCTTCAGGGACCTACGGAGTACAGTGTTTACAATGGGAGTCCCTGAACATTGATGTTCCCCAGAAAATATCAGTGGTGGCATTGGGGCTTGGGAAGAAATATTTGGGGTGCATAGTAACTCAGTAGGAGGGAGTGAAAGGGCAATGGCAGGTGTGTGATGAGGTTTGTCCAGGTAGTCATAAAGGGGTCAGAATTAGAAAGCAATCTGGTAGGTGTAATCTAGGAACTATGAAATGTGCAGTCTGTGAAGAAGTTTGCTAGCGTTTGGGATATACCTATGATTCCATTCCTATCTTTAGAATCTAGTGATTTAGAAACCAGAAATTTTTAAGTTTATCGCTATTAAATGGATTTACGAAGCTTGCGTCTGTGGAATTGGACATAAGCCATGAGAATATTGGAATCCATAAATAGTATTGGCTTTCTATTTGGTCTACAAAATTATTCAATTGGCTCAGACTAAGCTGATGTACTAAAGATATTTAATCAAATCATGTTAAATTGATAGGAAATATTGTTAAGCGTAGAGCTCTGTAATGAGTGTTGAGGGAAGACTATAGACCCCCTGGAAACAAATGGTTTGTGCTTGTTTCTATTGATGACCCATTTCCTTTCTTATTTATGGAGCAATGACGATGAATGTGTTATATTTAGAATGATTTCTCTGTTTATTTAGGGCATAATTTTAGCCCCCCTCAGATTTAAATTCTGACTTGAGTGAGGTTTTCTGATTGGAGCATTACAAACTATTTGCTCTATTACTTATTAAATACTCATTGGTTAATCTTGAGGTCATAGGTTGAAAATGTGCTTACTACATGGATACTATGCTGTCATGTAATATTCTACATTGCTTTATTTACCGTGAGAAATGATTTTATCTCTTGGTGGATCTAAAATACAAACACATATCTCATTAAAAAAATTATTCATGTTGAAAACATTTTATGGGATCTAATATTGTCAAATATACTATTTGTCACCAGTACTGGTGTTTGGTTAGCTCTGCCAATCATGTTGCATGATAAAAGATAAAAAAAGAAATATGCTACAACTTGCTTGATGGCAAGTTGTAGCATATTTTGTATTGACAGTTTGATAACTCATTGGTATGGTGACGTTATGTAATTGCATCATATCATACCAAATCAGGTTGGTATCACAGATCTTGTGGATTGAATGCTTTTCTGCAAATATATTCCCTTTTACCTTCCTTATTGAAAAAGCTGGAATATTGGTCGATTACTAGTTTGAAAGTGAAAATTTCATTTAATTACAGCTTTATTCAAGGTACTGTAGGATTTTAAATATCAGAACTAATTTTATGTTAAAACGATTAGAACTTCTATAGTTGAAAACTCCTCTATTAATGTGATATTTTTCACTAGGGATGATAATTATTATGAAACTCGTTCAAAGGAAGAGCAAATCTTTATGAGAAATGGATGGAGTTTTTAAAGTCGATCCTAGGGTATCTAGGATTTATGTTGCATTTATTCCAAAGGTGTCAGTACTGTGTGAATCATCTTTAGTATTTGACCTTCTAAATCTAATGCCAGAAGCATTATTGAGCCAGTAGAGTTATACCACACTTATGCCAGTAGAGTCGTACCGTATAACTTGGAAATTATAAGTCTCTATCTGAATTACCAGTCAAGCCTTCCACTCTTTCCTTTCCCATCACTTTCATTCCATGTTTTTAGGATATTTCATTCTATTTAGCCATTTCATTCACTTACTATATGATTTCTCTGCACTATGTAAGTTAGTCAAATACCGAAATTCGAAGGTCATCTTAGTGGAAAAGCATGATGTTTTTAAACTTTACACATAAATTCATCGTTCATGGTATTAAAATAATAATGGGCTTAAGAAAATTGTCATAAAGCTATGATGGCAACATTAGATGGCGTTTGAGCTGATGGACAGATATTTCACAGTTTTAGTTTTTTGTCTTTCAGTCTTCCAGAAAATCTTTTGAAAATATTTGAATAATTTTATTTGCAAATTTATTCCATCTTTTCAACGTGTTAATTTTTTTCATATGAAAATACGTATTGACAAAAATGTTGGCTTACGTTTTTTTGAATTATTAATATTTTTTTGGAGATTTTCTATGTTACTTTTGACTCATCAATATACTTATAAATCCAAATCATTAGCAACTCTTGGAAAACCATGGAAATAGTTAACCTCACTTTTAAAGCTACTGGGCTTAGGATAGAATTTTTTTAATATTCCAGTTATTGATATGGTATTGATACGGGGTTTAGAATGCTGCCCTTGGGATCACTTTCATTGTTGTTGATAGTTTGGCTTTTGCAAAATCACTGCACCTTCCTTGTTTGGCCTCTCAGGTGGCCTTGGTCATGGCTGGGGGTAATAGGAAAAATATTTCCCATTTGATTTGAAATGAAGGGAGTGAATGGCATTCATGTTGGTAGTATTCTCTCTTCATCCCACTTCATCCCTATCCCCCTTGCACGGCAATAGACGCAAACTGCCCATCGTCAAGCCTTCCTTCTTTTTTTTTACATTTCATTAATTTATCAGTTCCAGGGGAAAATCTTGGGTTATATTTCCCTCATTGCTTTAATTTCTCTTTTCTAATTTCTAAACCTGAAATATAGTACGTAGGGGAATGGTAGTCCAGTTAGTAGAGCGTTGGACTGCTGATTGGAGGGCCCGGGTTCGATTCCTGGTTGACGACCGATTCTGGGCACCCTCAGCTTCACCCAGGCTGTGTACCATTTTTNNCGACCGATTCTGGGCACCCTCAGCTTCACCCAGGCTGTGTACCATTTTTCGGGTACCATCCTGGGAAATCACAGGAGGTGAACGGGGAACAAGGAAACTATGGCCACCCCTTATATCACCCTGTTAAATGTGTGGATTTCACACACACGTGCCGTATTATAGGGCTTTGAGCTCTGCCCTCTCTCATCTTCCAAACCGACCTTCGGGTTGATTGTTACTGGGGTTTTTATCAAGAAGCCCTCTCCCATTGTAGTAAAATCAGTTGTAAAGTGATTGACTCTTTCCCTAAAACGGAGTGTGATTTTGAAATGTATAAAAAGTGATATGCTTTTATCTGTTCCAGAGTGAGCTCTATGGATTACTTAAGTGCAAATTAAAAATGTTTAAAATATAATTTGTGAGTGTTGACTAAAAATATGCATCTAATGGCAGTCAAGTGTTGCAATATGGTAGACCGATAGTCACCATACAGCAAGACGATGGTGACACATGCATGTTGTTAGCAAATTGACTACCTAGATTAACAGCAGCTAAGCAGAGAAATTACTGAAAGGGAAATGGTAAAATTTTAATTATCTAAACTAAATATTTATGTCCACGGGGCAGATGGGTGATGGGTGGATTTGCTTTGACTGGTTTTTAATAAAAAAATGGTTGAAGTGTTTATTTTCCTTGATGTTTGGCAGTAATAGTACTCTGTTTTATTTTAATAAAAGAGAAAGAGACTAACGATCCAACAACGGCAACACTCTTGGATTTTGATTTTTTCAGGCTCAACTGAGTGAAATCTCATTTAAATGATTGAAAACCATCGGTAAATGTAGTACAAATAAAATTGTTAAATAGCCAAATTTGGATTTTAATCAGTGATCTCGGCGTGGGCACAGGTGGAAAGGTGTTCATGGTACACTCTTGGAGCAATTGGGATTGGGAGATTTTCATCCGGGGAAGAAATATTGGGTGTAAAGAAATGCGGCTGCTTTCCTGCTGTTGGTTTCAAAAGTGCATTTCCAGAGAATAGTCAAAATGAATAGTAGGGATGCATTTTGAAGAGCTTGCAGTGGGTGTTTAAGCTGTTCAGTAGGTGCTCTTCTGAGCTATTTCATAAACACAAATCCAATTGTACCAGTTTGTGTCAATTCAGTTATGATCTCTTAAAACTTCCCTTTATATTTTATGTGGCCTTCTACATGAGCAATCCTCTTCACAGTGCTGGTGTGCGAGATTTCTTAGTTACAATAAGAAATAGGCTCTCCTCCCTTGGAGTATCGTTTGTCAATTGCATGATTGTGTGTGTGCTAGGTAATAGAAGAGGTGCATGCATCATGCCTTTGTGTCTTGTTTCCAAGAGTTCTGCTGTGCATAGGCAGTAAGGCAAAAAAATGGGAAAATGCATCAAGAATCGCGTGAAGAGGTCAC
>LYUA01000410.1:302299-317656 GCA_002093875.1 Calopteryx splendens
TGTTAATTGACTGGTTGTGGTGAGTCACTCTCACCGGTACAGTTTAGCAGCAGCGCCCTACGGCGCTACCCAGTTATGGTTCGGTACCATGAAACAAATTGCCCCCGGGGATACGTACCATGGTAATCCAATTTGATGTTTAATTTGACAATTTTGGCTTCATATGCTGGTAATGACCGTCATTTGGCAGAGGAGACCATCTGTCAAAACCAAATGAATCCCATTAAGTGTAGCCATTGTAGTAGCAGTCCAGCATTCAAATGATCGGGAATGTTTGATGGACCAAACAACAGTGGCACAATTTCGTCGTTCTCTCAGGGGAACATAGCAGTACGAAGCAATGTTTCATTGACATTACTCATAATACCCTTACCGTTTCAGTTACGCTAAATACAATAGCTCCGCATACTTTAGAACCTCCCTCGGTGTAGGTACCAACCCCCAATAATGTTTGCCCGTGTTTGTGGCCGCCTTTCCGGTACCTCTCGCTCGCGAGGTTAGTCCGTGGCGACCTCTGTCAGAAATCCACCCGGCAGAGCAGGTCCAGGGCCGCAACGGGGGATGGAGCAACGGGACCGCGGCCTCGGGCAAGCGGTCTGCTCGAGGGAAAAGCATCCTCCAAGATTTTAGGCATTCGAGAAGGAAAGGCTTGGGAGAATGATTCGCGCGCCTGGCGGAAGATGTGGGCCACTCGAAAGCGCGCCATGCCTCGTCGGTTGCCTGGAGACCATCACCACCCGGGGTCGTCACCGCTGCCAAAACCGACTGCTTCTTCGGCTCGAGGAGGGGGGGACGGTGGGGGAACTCCCTCCTCCCCCCACTCCCCCTTCCAGCCTTCATTTATGTCGCTTAAGCGGGCGATCGGCTCGCCGACCACGGGGGAGAGGAAGCGGAGTGCATATTTGAGGCGCCCGGCAGCGGCCGCTTGCGGCGGGGCGAGAGGGAGCCTTCCCTCCGTTGCCGGGCGGTGCTCTTTTGTGGCGCGAGCCGATCCTCGTTTGTCACGTCCCCCTCACGCCTGTCGGGAGTTCGGCGCCCTTGACGGCGGCGGTTGCTCATTTTTCATGGCTCATCCAGGATTGCCCCCCACTCTCTCTCTGCGATCTCTCTTCCGCTCCTTAAATGCTCTCCTCCTCTCGATCTTCGAGATCCATGCATGAGTACCCATTCCCGAGTTGAGGCAAGATGAGTAATTGCACGCGCGATAGCCAGTCTTCGAAGCACCTCTGTTGAAGAAATGCAGCGAATAGTTGGTTCACAACGCTTGAATTCATTGGCATACATGTGTACGGATTGATATTCAAGTGTGAATACTATTTGATTATTAATACATATTATGCATAATTCTAATGTTCACTGTAATTTTTGGTAAAATTCTGCTATTCATATAAACCTAAATTTGCATTTATTTACAAACTTGGAAGTATGTTTTGGTATTTACCTTTTACTTGTTTTCATTTATGACTTGCATGCTACTATTAGCACCATTATTTTGTGTTAATTTACCAACATTGTGTCTTGCTGCATAAAAAATTAAATTCATGAGAATAGCGTTGATCATTATCTTTACTCCCACCATTTCCTTTTTTACTCAAAAAGTCTTTGCTTTTGTTTTTTCAGAAAAAGGAGGCCCGCATCCTTGTGTAGTCTGCAAAGTAATAGTGGAACAGTATTCCCTCTCCCGAGCCCTTTCGCGGAACCATGCGGCGCAGTATGGTCTGCGAGATGAGGATGTGCCTCCTGGTGCACGCGTCTGCAACTCCTGCCGCTGCAAGTCCGTCCGCAGTCGATACACTCAGTAAGTGGACGCTGCGGCATTGGACCCACGCGGACCATTGCCGAACGTTTATGCTCAGTGGAGTGGAAATGGTTCCAACTGATAGTACTGTTTTAGAAGGGTGTATGATTGAATTAGAAATGGGTAAATTACGTCTGCACAGTTCAATGCATTTCTTCGAGGAACTGAATGAATTAAGAGTAGATTGATTTTACAGTTCATGTGTAGACGGAGTAAAAGATTAACCTCATATTATTTGATTCCATCTCCAGTGCCTTATGATAATTAGTTTATTCCCAGTGTCTATGAGTTGTCTAATGAGTGAATTATTTCAGGTGTCCCATTCCCACGTGTCCCACTGCCAAGGGCAGAGCAAAACGCTTGCGCCCATTACCAGGAAAATGGGCCGACTTACCTTCAGAGATTAAAGAACCTATTATAGCAGAATTTCGTAAGTATTTTACTTTGCAATTAATTTCACTCCTCTTTAATATTCATAACCAAATACCTAAATTCCAAAGTCATGAAGACACCACTGTGTCAGTGGATTGAATCTACTGAGTAAGAATTAATGTCATGACAAAGAATTGTATTTATTTATTATTTCTTCTTATAAACTTTTTGGGTTCATAACGAGGGAAATTATTATAAATATTTCCACCTGTGCTCGTGATAAGTAATTGTGTTATAGATGAAAGAAATGGAGTCGTGTGTTTTTTGTGCAGAATTGGGGTGTGCGCGTGCAATATAGAAACGTGTGTCCTCTGTGTTCATTCTTCAGAGATCCCGGCGCAAGTGACCAAGTGTTGCTCTGCTTGCTTCAATCGCATCTCCCGTCGGTTGTCCCCCATCGATGGCGCCGCGGACGATGGCTCGGGGACTTCCGCGGCGGTTGCGGCCGCCACGGCCGTCGCCGCAGCGGACCAGTCGAGGTGGACGGATGACGAGATTGACTCTGCCAGGAGAGCACTCAGGGAGTTTGGATTGGGCCACTGGGTTAAAATTTCTGAGCGCGTTGGCTCAAAGTCTGAGCACCAATGCAAGAACTTCTACTTCAACTATCGCAAAAAGCTTGGCTTGGATGCCATAGTCAGAGAATACAATGAGGTAGGTGGCACGGAATTCATTCTCGTAACTCCTTCCTTGATATAGGTAGTGTCCAAAAATTTACTTTCGTTTGATGCCTACCTCTAAAACGTTTTACATTATTTGATCTTGATTTCATTTTCAAGATGATTTATTTCTTGACTAATTTCATGATGTGAAAAGTAGGTATGTGCCCCAAATATTATGTTTTAATTCCCAAGAAGGTTCAAAATTAGGAAATAATTGAAAGTGGGACTTTGAAAATTGGTACCAAAGGCAATTAAAACAAAATATTTAGTTGCTGACTATTGATGGCATCAATTTTTAATGCCCCTGTAGAGGTAAGATAAGCCATCACAGAAGATACATTTCATTCAGAATTTAATATGATAAAACCCCTTTTTCTTCACACTTGTACCCCTCAAAAAGAATGTAAGCATTCCCTTTATTTCTCTTAGGCTACCCATGATACATTCATCCATTGCATTTCATTAAGGTGAACTTATTTAGTCAGTATTTATTTGTGTTTATATTTTGCATCTAAATGCATTGGAAAATGCCATGAATATATCTCATATGCTACTATTGTTACATTAAGTTCAAGGTTTAGGGTTTACATATGCTGTAGTAAATCCTTCACGTTGAAATTTTAAAGTTTATATTTCATAATAATCCATTGGTCTTCCAATACATAATGCTACTTCAAGAAATGTTCCAGATGCATAATTAGAATACATTTTAATTATATTTTGAATGTGATTCAATTTGACAATCAAGATGAACAATCCTCACAGCCTCTGTGTATATTATGTACACTCCTTGCCTAAAAGGGGCAATGATGACCATTTCTATTCATAAAACTGCTATTAGGGCTACACGAGGAATTTTGATTTGATCAAAAGTGTTTTGGTCACCTACTGTAATTTTCAGCTTCTATTTCATTATTTTTCAAAATTTGAATTTAATAATTTTAATTTGATTTTCCTTTGTTGGATAATTTATTTAAGCTGAATGCATTTCTCTGCTATTCAATTTTGGGCTGCTGTTACGTTGTTGAATTTTTTCCTCCAGGCCCATTTAGGGGAAGAAGGTCGGAGCAAGGGTGGAGGTGATGGTGCCCCTCCTACAGTAACGGATGAAGAGGAATCGGGGTCGAGTACGTCTAGCTGTGATGAGGCCGGCATGGCCCCTGACAGCAGCGACACAGCCAGCGCTGCCTCCCCTAACCCTCCGCCTGCCACCTCAGGAACCCCCACTGCTGAAAGCAGAGGTCTGAATGACCATATTGGTTAGTGGCTCTCACGTAATTTGCTAATTATTAAAGCTGAAAGTTCATGAAACTGACTCCATCACGAGAACTCTATGGATGCACGCGCATCTGGCACATTTGAGCACATAATTATTCCATTCCTGTGCTGTGTTAGATGTCATGTTTGCGTGGCCATTTCACAAATAAAATTTATTGTCATGCTTCATTTGATTGTTCATGGGGAGACTCATTTTTAAAGCCTATATTCATAGAATTGGTTCATTGATAAACTGTTCTACATGTAATTTTTAATTGAAAGATTAAATTGGATTTGTCTCTTTTTGATTCCATGCAAACTTCAAATATTTGTCCTGTATTAAGTTGCTCATCATAATTGAATTTGTAACGAAGTGCCTTCATTTGAAATTCCGTGTGTCAGAGCTTCTCTTGTTTTGCTTTTTTTGAAGCTGCACCAAACATTGCAACAGGATTAACCAATTGATTTCTGTAGGGTGGTAGTAATAATCTCATTTGACAAATATGTTGAGCCCTACTCACACTCGGCCCCTTGCTCTCCTCACGCTCGCCTCCCCCCCTTACCCCCCCCTCCCCACACCTCTCACTCCCCCGACTCATCATATTGATCCATCTTTGGTAATTGAATATAGTGGAGACTAAAACTACCTTTTTTCCCCCCAATTTTGGAGATTGATGCAAGCTTATCCAAATAAATACACCTAACTCTGTGTGTGTGTGGGAGGGAGGGGGAGGGGAGAGGGGGTTCGGATGGACGATATGATGGGGGATGTAGGGAGGAGAAGGGGGGGGTTTGGAGGGGAGGGAGTGGGCAGTCGGGGAGGCCTCTGTGCATCAGTTACGAAATTCATTCACTGAGTTTGCTTGTTTTTCTCTTCCGCCTCTTGTGTTTGGGGAGGGGGGGAAGCGGGAGGGTCATCCATTGACTTTGACATTAAACATTCCCATGTATCCATTTATATTAATAACGATTGCATCAGGAATTTTAAATTCCCATGGTGTGACATAAAATTGGCCTCTTCCTTGCCATTAATTTAAGTGCTTGTGATGTATTTCCCTTAAATGTGATGTATTTCCCTTAAATTAATTAATAAATAATGTGCCTGCTTTGCCTTCATTCAATTAATGATTGCTCTACTGAAATATTAAATATGATTATAATTGATGATTTTACGATTGGTCAAAGTTTATTAATTGGCTTTGTGTATCTGAAATTTGACTCATCCCCCTCATGCCTAATGAGCCATATTATGATTATTTTTTAAATCTCTGTTTTTACCTTGTTTGAAACAAAATTAAATCCACCTATCAATTATTGCTAAGAGCTTGCATGTTGTGTGTAGTTTTGTTGTAGATAAACATTCAAAAAACTGCATGTATGGGACTTGAGTTATTTTTGTATTACGTTTATGATCAAGAACATGATTTTTTCAGTCTCCTTATTATTTGGCCACTACTCTAGGAACTTATATTTGATATTGAAATAAAACCTTGTAGTAATACTCTAAACATGGGAAGTTTTTGGTCTTTTCCTTTATTGTGTTATCTGTATAGTATTAAAAATAACTTATTTTTTTCAGGTGGAAAAACTACAGATTCATTAGACCCAGAAGCTGAGAAATCACTAATGTCGGTTGTAGAAGAAGAGCGTATGGCATCTCAAAGTCCACAATCGTTAGATCAACAGAGACAAAATTCTGCTATGTCCATGCCAGGAGTTTCTGCTGCCCCTCCATCTTCTGCCAAGGAAGATTATGACAGCTCTGCTACGGTAAGCCATCTTTGTTTCACAGCTAGATGACTCATTGTGAAACATATTACGAATTGAACTTTTTGTTTTGACATCTCATGTGTTCTGACATTTCGGATGATATTCCTGCTGGTGAATTGATGGTTAGTCAAGTTATTTGGATTTTTCCATCCAAAAGTTGAAACACATTATAAGTATATCGTCTTGCTTTGAGGGATTTTTGAAAAATCAAGATATTTACATTGTTGATAAGTCATTAAAGCCTTGGTAAAGCTGAAATCATTCCTTCAGACTTTGTTATTCATAGTTCCTGTGGTAACCATTAGATAAACATAACTCGAAACCATATGCTGATTGGCTTTTTAATTGCTGTGCATGTGAATTTTTCTTTTGCTGAATAGAGGTGGTGTACTTTTAAAAATTTTAATGGAAGGAAATAATTTGAGGAACATTCAATAAATTAAAATAAAATAAAATTCAAAATTATAACTGAATTTTTCCAATGGACTGTAAAAAAAATCACAAGATGCATCTTCACAAAGTGTGTGGTGAATCTGTTCATTAATGAGATGCTTGCATCCCACAGGAGACGGCCGACGAAGGTCAAGGTGGCTCCGAGGCCGATGGGACTGGTGCTAGGGGGTCACCCAAGAACTACGCAGCCATCCAGCAGTTGCCTCAGCAGCAGCAGAGCCTGCGGGCACCAGAACAGCACCACAGGAGCCATGGGGTTGCACCGGAAGGTGCCAACGGGGGTGGAAGCGAACGTGATAGGGAGGCGGGAGGCGACACCACGACGCAGGAGGTGCTCACCGTCAAGGACCTGATGTGTGGCGTGATCGAGATGCAGCTCAAGAAGACACCGCACGGGCCACAGCAGCAGTCGTCGCACGCCGGAGGCCACATCCAGTCATCCGTTCACTCCTCCCAGCATCAACCGTCGCCGACCATTTCGTCCATCCTCAAGTCGACAGAGCGGCCCGACATCTCTTTCGTGAGGGAGTTTCGTGACTCTAAAAACAGTACGGCAATCGGTAGGATTTCACAGGGGCAGCTGGAGGTAGCGCAGCAGCAGCACCCACCAAACTCCAGGAGGCAGGTAGTGGCCTCCTCCCAAGATGTCGTTGGTGTGACGTTGCACCAGAGGGGGCGCACACCCCCAGTGCAACCCACGGACAGCCATAGAACTACTCCCCATTCCCAACTGTCCGCGCTCCCACCCCCTGCCATCCACAACGTAAGCTCCCACCACCTGCCCCAGCATCACAGCCAGCCCTCCTCGATTCCCACCCATCACATGCAACACCACCTGGCACCAATGTCACTCCCTGGAGGGAGTACGATGATGGTACCAGCGCCTGCTCCTGGAAGAGCTGACCTACCTAAGGAGGGACTGGTGGTTGTCCAGGTGAATATACTTTTGTGGAAACTGTTTTGTCAATGTATCTCTTTAGACGTACAAGCACCCAATTTTAAGTTTTGCCTCAATCTCTGCATCTCAAGTTCTGAATGCATTCTCACTTTCAATCCTTGGTGCAATTTTAAATCCATAACCTAAAACTTGAGACATTTGCTTGAGTGTTAAATGAAAGGAGTTAATCAGTTTTTTACTATTAGTTTCATTGGTGACTATCATAGTAAGGATTATTCATATAAGTATTTAATTTAGGTGTATATCAATTAATAAGTGTTGACATAGAGATTGGGTAAAATGTGGTAGGGGTCAACTTTCTGAACTACCAGTTGGATAGTGAGGAATTAAAGAGCTGGAGATATGACTAACATACAAAATCATTGATAGATGTTATATTTATATGATTTCAGATTTCTAAGAGTGAAAAATATTAACTGATTTTGATATATCTTGAACATTTTTTTGCATTAACCTCGCTTAGACTTGATTTTCTTTAAATTATATTCAGTGTTGTTATAAATAGTATAACTGTGTGCATGCCAGTCCTTCAGATTTGGCATTATTCCGACAAAAGATATTGTGTTAAAAATCCTGAGGGTGAAGCAGTGTAGAAATGTTGTACTGAAGTGGAGTGAGATGTTCAAGAGCTTATTTTTCTGCAACTAGGTACAGCAGGCCTTGAGGGAGAGTGGGAGAGAGCCCGAGGCAGTGACCCTTGACCTGAGTCTGAAGAAGCGTGATGACAGTCCACCGTCCAGTGCCCCTTCAACACAAGGAACTCGAGATGCCCACCCCCACCTTCTTCACCCGCCTCCAGCCCATTCGAAGGCACCGCCATTGAGGCTGCCGGAGGTGATGATTCGAGAAGTCCCTCCTCCGGTTGTCTATAGAGATTCCCCTTCTCCATATTATCATCTTCACCATCACCAATCGCAGCAGCCAATTTCAGCTCCTCCCCCGCCTGAGCAGTCTCGCAACAAATCTCCATCGGTGTACGTGCCTGATGGTCGTTCACCTCACCTTGTGATGAGCCCTGCAAGCCGAGGGACCACTCTGCCTCCAACTGCACAGATAACGTCAGTTAATCCTACACCTAAGGCACCAAAGGTGATTATTGTTGATTTCAAATGACTCCTTATCAATCCTTTTTTGTCTATGTTCATTGGCATGCACATGTGACTATTAATTAGTTAATTTAAAAATGAGGTAACCTCAAGTTTATTAAGCACAAGCTATTTATGTATTAGCCTTTTAAGTTTGTTTAGCACATAATCATTATTATAAGTTATACTTGATTTATTTGGTTAAAACCTTGATATAATGTACTGGATTTCAAATGCATCAATAAAAACTGTAATTGAATATCAGGTATCTGAAATTCACTACCACCATATTTGTAAAGTTATGCCTTGTAGTAGTAGTAGAAGTAAATATTAGGGTGCATTGACAGCTGAGGTCATTTTGCACGTGTATGCCTTGTAGAGATCATAATAATTTTTTATGGATTTTTTCAAACATTTAGTCGTCCACTCATTACATTACCAGGTCGACAGTAGTTCAGTCTGTGTACAGTGCTTAAATTTATTTGAATATTTTCTCTCTCTTTTCATTCCCTCAACCAAAGTTTCCGTGGAATGCTGAGGATGTGCCTATTGTCCGTTCACAGGGGCCTCACCCTATTCCCACTTCAAAGATGGGCTCCATATCACCTAAGCCACTGATCTCCAAGACTGGATCCATCACACATGGCACTCCTGTCTCACCGGCAGCACCGCCTCCTCCCCAGCATGCATCGCCTCGTTATGATGGGCTCTCTCGCCAACCAACCCCTCCACAGCAGATACCCACACAACCTGCCCAACCAAAGGAAGGCTCGATAACTCAAGGGACTCCTGTGCACCACGATCCCAAGCAACAGAGGGGAAAGGATGCAAGGTCACAAGCATATGACTCCAGAGGAGTTTCACTGGTTGCACCTCCTGCGGTACCTTATGACTCTTATTACGTACGACCATCATCTGGGGGTCCTGGGGCAGTGCAGAGTCATCATCAACCTCCTCCGCCTCCCCCCACAACCACTGATGCTTACCATCCGTATGGAAATGCGACATCGGGATTTCCATATGCTACAAGACCTCCATATGCACTTGAGCAGCAGTTGAGTTCACGCCAGATCATAAGCGATTATATCACTTCACAGCAGATGCATGGGAGAAGAGGGAGCAGTGGGGCAGTCGCACCTTTGGCAGGAGGGGAGAAGGATGCCCGCCTCTCACCAGGGAATGCTGCTCCTCCTCACCTCGCCTCCACCTACTACCCCTCTCCCGGAACATCACCTGCACCAGCCCCTGGTGGAGTCTACTTGGCAGCTGACATCCGCCACTCTCGCCACCCTTCTCCTGCTGCTCCAGAGCCTCCTCCCTCAAGGACGCCACCTCCACCACCGCCTCCCCCTCCTCGACAGGGTGTCATTCAGAGGCACCACACTCCAACCAGTCGGGGTGGCAAGCCTTTGAGTGGAGTGGTCATTCAGCAAGGTGCTCCAGCATCTCCACCTGAAAGGTACCAATCACCTGGAAGTAGTCAGTCTCCTCAGTCACAACAGCAGCCTGGTGGTGGTCAGCTACCCCAGCATCAGCAGCACCACCTCTCAGTTGGTGGCTCTCCAAGGGCTCACCAGCATCATGGTGGATATCCTCCGGGCCACGAAGCGCTCTCTTCCCTGGTTGACCTGGCTGTTCAGCAACCTAGCCTGCCTGTTCCAAAAGATGAGAAGAGGCGTCCTGCTACCCCTGGGCCCATTCATCCCCACAGACACCACCAAGTGCAGCAGCCTCCAGGTCCTCAACATGAGGGCCTTGGAAAGAGCATGGCAGACTCCATGGTGGGGGGTGCCAGGGTTGATCACCTGCATCAACACCACATCAGACAGCAACAACAAAGCTTGCAGCAACAACAACAACAACAACAGCAGCAGCAGCAGGAGAGGGAACGCATGGTCAGGGACAGCATAGCACACCACCACCAACAGCAGCAAATGCAGATGCACCACCACCACCAAGTGCAACTACACCAACAAATGCAGCAACAACAAATTCGAGAACAGAGAGAAAGGGAACGTGAGCACATACACAGGCAGCAACAACAACAGCAGCAACAACAACAACAACAACAGCAACATGCTCAGCAGCAACACGCTCAACAGCAGCAGCATGTGCAACAACAGCAGCAGCAACAACAGCATGTGCAACAACAGCAGCAGCATGTGCAGCACCACCAGCAACACTTGCAGCACCAGCAGCAGCATGTACAGCAGCAACACCATCAGCAGCAACAGGTGCAGCACCAACAGCAGCAACAACAACAACAACAGCAGCAACAACAACAACAACAGCAGCAGCAGCAAGCTGCCCGATTGGCCGAGCAGGATCGACAAAGGCACATGGCTGCAGCTTACCGTGACCAGTCTCATTACTCCCACTTGGCGAGTGAGAGAGAGGCACGGGAACGTGTGGTGCCCACTCAGCAGATGGTGCGAGACGGTGGTGGTGGTCCTCAGGAGGGCAGACCAAACAGCAAGGCAGAAATCCTTGAGCGAGAGGCCACCAGGATGCTGGTTGGTAGTTTCCCAAGAGATGTAAGACCTCGTCATGGTGCCGGCACCATGGAGTCTCGTGGCTCTGGTTCAAGGGACTCGCAACTGACCGCTGCAAGCTTAATAGATGCAATTATCACGAGGCAAATAAACCAGGGTTCAGACCAAGATGGTAACAGTCTTCAACAAGGTGGTGCGCCAAGCGCCCCTCGGCCTGGCGACAGACTCTTCCAAGGGTTCCACAGAGATCACAATCCTCACCACCCTCACAGGGGGGCTGGCAGTGGCGTACCTACCTCACAGCCAATGCCTGTACAATCAGTTGGTCCCGAGTCAAATGGCAAGGCCTCTCCCCTGAGACCTGCCGGTGGTAACCCTCCAACGTCATCTCCTGCAGTCACCATTGAGGAGGATGGACCCGAAAATCGCGAGGGTGGTCGGGAGAAGACCCTCGCGGAGCACATAGCATCCATCATAACAAAAGATATGGCGGTAGAGTCGGGTAGCAGTGGCTATCCTCCTGCCGTGCGCCCGGCTCCTTACCAACACCATCCCCACCATAACTTGGCACCACCACCCCCACCTGGAAGGGGACCCACGCCACCCAGACACCAGTCAACACCTCCCCCAATCTCGGATGGTATGCCCGATGGGGCAGCAGCCACCGCAGCCGAGCACCACAGCTGGAAATTGAGGAGGGCTTTGCAGAAGGAGATGGAAATGAAGGAGAGGATGGCAGCAGATGGGAAGGCTCAAGGGCTCGCTCTGGACGAACGGCAGATAATCCGTATTGCACAGCCGGCGGGAAGGAAGACTCCTCCTTCGGCGGGGGCCAATGCGACCCATCGTGTGAGGTCAACTTCACCACCGGGTGCCGGGGGAAACGATGGACACGGTGCGACTTCCGGTGGGGGTGGTAACCATTGGATGCAAGGAGGTGGTCCAGGCGGGGACCATATAGCATTCCTCTCGAGGCGATTCTATCAGGAGGCATCTCCTGCAGACAGGAGGTCCCAGGCTGCGGACCAGAATCGAACCAAGCAGACGCAGCAGTCGCAATCTCATCTCTCTCCGCTGGATTATGTGAAAAATAGGATTGTGGAGGTCATGAGGACTTCGGATGAAGGTAGTGTGAGTGGTGGTGGTGGTGATGGTGCGCGGCAGGAAGTGGGTGCCAGGCATTACAAGAGGATCGGCCAGAGGGGGGGCGAGGACCGCGAGGACGCCGGGGGGAAGAGGACGAGGACGGAGGAGGCGAGTCCTTCCGGCGACGCCGAGTGCCAGCAGGTGGACGGGAAGTGCGGAGGGGAGGGGAGTGAGGTCGGCGGAGGGGAGAGGGCGGCCGAGACCGCGGACAGTCCCCAGTCCGGGGAGATGGTGATAGACGAGGGGCGGGCGTCGTCGGCGGCGTCGGGGGGNGATGGTGATAGACGAGGGGCGGGCGTCGTCGGCGGCGTCGGGCGGCGCTCCCGGCTCGGACTCGGCGCCCCCCGCCTCGCGCCCGGACGCGGCGTCTCCCGCGGACGCCGGCGGCGGCCGGGAGGGGGCGCCCGCGTCCGGCAGTCCATCCACGGGGGGCGGCGTGTTCCAGCCGTACACGAGGTCGTCGCCTCCCACGCCCGCCACGGCCTCCACCTTCCCCTCGGCGCCCTCCTACTACCCCTACTCGGCCCTGAGCGTCAGGGCCATCCCGGCGTCCTCGCCGTCCGCCTCTCCCGGCGGCGGGCAGCGGGGAGCGTCCCCCGCGCCGCCCCAGGGCGCGGGTCCGGTCCCGTCTCCGGCGCCGCCGCAGCCGTCCCCGATATCCCGGAGGCCCCCGAGCCGTACGGGGTCCCCCCGGGACGCGGCCGGCGCCCCCGCCGCGGTGGTCCGAGGGCAGGAGCCGGCCCCCCTGCTCTCGGCGCAGTACGAGCCTCTCTCGGACGAAGACTGAAACGGGCCCCCTCGCTCGGTGATAGCGTTCGCGCCCTCGGTGGGCTGGGAACGTCGCCGGGTGGATGGGGGAAGGAAAAATTCAATGGACAACAAACACTGAAGGACAATGTGCTACCCAGCATGCATCTGAGCCTCGAAACTCCCTTGATTCTGTTGACTGTTGCGTGATGCGACATGATTTTAAATGTTGGAAGGAAAAAACGTGAATACACACGCTTACCAAGTGAAAATTAGATTTTAAGATGCGAATTTTTCTTCCACACATTTTGTTTAGAATCTTTTGTATTTTTTAAAAAAATGGCTGGATCATCCATGTTAGTCCTGGAAAAATTGGAACAAAAAAGTTGGTGGACCAGGTACCCTTTGTGTCAAGTGAAGTAAGAACTTGATCGATGTGATCTTTATTTCTCATTTCTGAGAAGCAGGATTGAGGAACTTGTGTGGTAAAGGAGGGCTTCAAACTTGTTTAACTTTTGTTTCTCCTTGAATGTGGATAAAATCTTTTCTATAAGAGTGGATGTGACAAATATTTGTTTTTTTTTGTAATGTGAACAATCTTACTAACTGGTATGATGCTGTGTGGGGGAGTGGTTTATTTTGGCAGGGTTGGTGGGAAGGAGGAATGCATGCAGAAACTTTTTTAAACTCAGGTGTAAAAAAAATACACTCTTTGATGTGATTTGTGATGTGATTCTGTGCTGACGTGCCGGAAATGGTTTTTAAGAAGCCCCATTCCTGCCTCCTGCCCACCAGATCCTTCTTCCAAACAATTCAATTGCTCTGACCTGTGCATACTAAGGACTAGGGACACAATGCCCATTTAATTTTTTTTTATAATAACCTGGTGTTTTTCAATGACTAGAGACTTGGCAAAAAAGACTGTCACGGGAGCCTGTGATGAAGTCTTGCTTCACCATGGATGCGCTTGATCTATTATTGCCTGCCATGTTCCCAAAACATATATATGCCCATCGGTATGGGTTGCTGGCTACATATTTGGTGAAATTTACTGCAGAAGAGTGAATTGTTGTTGTGTGGCGAGTTGTTTGGGTATGAGTGAGTGATAGATTTTTGGGCAAGTGCCCATCTTTGTATGGCCATCTTGCTCCATAACCCTTTACCTGCAACCTTAAAACTTCCCTTGACATCTGACCCACGTTTCCCTCCTCCTTTGCAAATAATGGTGGGAGGGGCTTTTGCTACGCCCTATCCGGCAAAATCCCAAGAGCGTCTAGGATAATAGGTTGAAAAAGATATGTAGTAAACTTTGGTGTATTAAAAAATTGTTATTTTTGTTGAAAATAAAAGAAGTGTCCGTTAAAAATAAAAATCTCTTTGAAATCAGATATCTTTATTTATTGTGTGGTTTATTGGTTTTTTGATGTCACCTTTTTGAATAAAACTATGTACGCAGCCAATAAACTATGTAACCAACCTGCAATCGTGAATTAAACCGCTAATAGTGGCAACTTGTAAAAGGTATTTAACTATTCATATGAAGGCAAAAGATGTAATGCACCTTTAGCATCAGTATGAGATCCTAAAAGCGTGTGTGAAAAACCACTGTATCACCCAGGAGGGGGCTCAAGGGACTTAATTCTTGAATTGGGGCCCAGGTGCCCAATTCCTGGATTCCCACTACACTTGGGCTCAAATAAAACTTGGAGGTTTAAGTAAACATATTTCCAAATATTTGTTTTAAATTAGGTAGAATGAAAATATTAAATCCAGTCCAGTTTTTTAAGACCCACAGTCAAAAACCCTTGGTTAATTTTGGCAATCTCTTGCTATATTTTTTGGGTCTCAATTGCATTAGCCAAATGCAGTGAGCAAACAGAGCTCGTTGCTTTGAAATATTGCATTTGAATTGCACTAAAGTGGTTTATGAAATTCCACTCAGGAAATATATTTTAGGGATTACTTATGTTCTCTCATGGTTCTACTTTCTAAGTAGCACTTTTGGGATATGTCTTAGCCATGCGTTGTCATGGAAAAGTGTGATAATATAGAGATAAAATACCTCTCAATGCCTCGGGAAAAAAAATTAGATGTTTGTCCAAAATTTTAAACTAATTATCTTTATCTAATTTCCTATTAGCCTTCCAAAGGAAGTGAAGGCATTCACAAGAAATAGGATGGCTAAGTAAAAAAATAAATTATGAGGGAGTAAACTAGAGCAGCTGGAACAGTTAACATATTCTTTTGGGCAAGATTTTGTCAAATTAATGGCATTGATGAAAATTTGCAATGAGGGTGAATTTATTACAGGGTCACCAAGAGAAGACAAAGGGAAGATTGATTAAGGCGCTGATATGAAACATGGCATTTAATGGCTCCATAAATTGATCTTTAAATTCGACGAGTCCTGGCAACTACGGGGCCCGGCACAAAGGGCCTGGTGTTGTGTCAGGCAGCGGCAAGGCCTCCACGCCCAGGAAAGGAAATCAGAGGAGAAAATGGAACACAGAATTATTAACCGGGACGAAAAGAAAGGAGTACCAGGAAACAGTTGACA
>LYUA01000410.1:342415-353660 GCA_002093875.1 Calopteryx splendens
TGCCTCTTGGCGCCCTCAGCTTCACCCAAGCTGTGTACCATTTTTCGGGTACCGGGTCATGCTGGGAAATCACAGGCGGTGAACAGGGAATAAGGAACTGACAGCCCCCTTATTACCCTGTTAATGTGTGAATTTCTCACATGCCGTATTACAGGGCTTAGTACTATGGGGTGAGCTCTTGATCCTTCTCACCTACCAAAGTGACCTTTGGGTTGATTGCTGTGATTTTAATGTCATTGATGTAAATGAGGGAAAGTAGGGAACTGGATGTGCTTCCATGGTGGTTGCCAGAGGGCAATTTCTAAACTAATTCTAATCTAATAAACCAAACTAATAAATTATGACTTTTTGTTTGTGCACTAAGAGCACATCACGATTCACTGTTTTGCTGTTAGTTCCACGCAATAGAAATTTTTATATCAGACTATTTGTGTTACTTGGAGGCTTTTTTGTGGTCATAGCATTTGCATGTTGTCTGAATTCCCTGATTTTAGGATTTCGTAAATGAACATGGAAGATGTGTTGCTCACAAATAGGTATATAATCTCAGGAATTTTGGATGATAGGGATGTGTTAAAGATAGTGGTTGATGATATCTCTGATTCTGTTCACTTATTATAATTTTAGAAATGGGAGTGAAGCTATTTTCTGGTGCTGCATCGCTGTAGGTAACATCAAAAATTAGTTGTTTCCCTGATGAATGCATGCATAAGAAGTCTTGAAATGTGTAAATTATGAAATGGAATTGGTCAATTTCTTTGTTATTATTATTACCTATTATGTTTCCTATCTTCTCCTCACAGACCCTTCTTTTTCACATTCATAATCACCGACTAGTTCGTACTTCCGTTTCAAAATGTTCAAAATTTGTATTTTCTCTCCTCCTTAATTTTCGTCAAGTTTTTGTGACCAACCATGTTCACAATCTTTTACTACGCTTTTTTTTCTTAAGATGTCAAAGTTCTGGTTTTCGATTCGATGGAAAGGAATGATGGTGAGAATCGTAAAAAATTTGTACAATTACTGCAGAAAAAACGTGAATGCCACTGAGGTTGAAAACATACTGGCTGAAATAGTGCATTCACAGAGCAGACTTCATTTAATAGATGATATTCATTAATAGAAGAAAAGATAGGAGAAAAATAATAGAAGTGGCTCATCAGATTCGTCCATGAGCACACAAAATTTGACTTTCTGAAGTCGGAATGAACCTCACGGTGGTTGGATGCGTTTGCGGTGTAGCCATGGCCATCATTGGGGTGCCTCACGTTTAGCCTGGTCGTCTGTGGCAGGTGCATTTAGCATGAAGGGGCACCATTTGTCCTGTTCACATTGACTGGTGGTGGGCTGATGGAAGTTCAATTAACATTGCCTTATGGAGAGTTAATGGGTGCCTCTAAAAAGTGGCGTCATTTGGGCAGTCTTACAGAGGTGGTTGTCAAGACTGCTTCCCCTGTATTTTTCTTTGGCTTTCAACTTGGGTGGAGGCAATTTTGAATAGAATGTAATTTTCTGCGTCCTCTATGATGATTTAGGTGTACTCTTTCTAAAAAGGATTTCTTTGATCTTCTTTATTGCCTCCTCTGCAGCGTAGTGGTGTCTAAACAGTCTTTCTAACATTTTTTGGGTGAACCTTGAACTCTTAAAGTTACATTTGTTGAAAGAAATAATTTTTTTTTTGGTTTTAAAGTAGTGTTCACTATTGGTTTCAATATGGGTTTGATCACTAATCACTTAATTTACTTGATAAATGTGTAACCATTTCAGACTATCTGATTTCTAAATGTTCTAAAATTCGATGTTGCCTGGTTGGTTTGTGGAGTGTGGTTGGAATATATTTTGGCCAATTTTTTAATATGTCGAACACATTTAAAAATGTTATGAAATGTTGTATCATGTAATCATGGTAATTGAAGTTTGTGCATAGCATCTTGCTTTTCTGCACTAAATAATGAACAGGCGACAGCTATTATAAACCTGGAATGTGTAATGTAGTACTGATAGGATCTGAAACCTGCTCTTTAAGGAAAGGTACCTCAAAGGCTTGAGGTGAGGGGGTGGGTGTAGGCTGGAGGCCTTGGAGGTGTGGGTGTGGAGAAAATAAGTTGAGTGGAGGGGAGGAAGGCTTGCAAGATTTAAACTCTGCTGGGAGAAGAGAGGACCTTTCTGGGTGGAATCTGAAGAAAGCAGAGGGAGTGAATGGAGGAATTATCGTGAGGTGGTGGGGTGCTGAGGGCTGTAATGGGAGGGGGGATGGGGGGATGCGAGGAAGAGGGAGGAAGAGAATAGATATTTTAGATGCTATGAAGGTTGGAAATGCGAGGAGCTGAATGGGGGAATCATTTAGCGATAGCAATAAGTGGTTCTTACGAAAACTTACCCTTAAGAGGTAGATAACCTTTGACGGTGATGATGAGTCATAGGGTTTTTAAATATCTCCTGTAATTGCAGGTCGTCATGTCAAAACTCTGAAGGGAAAATCAAGTGAGGATAATTCCTAAGGAGTCCAAGGAGTATTGTCGATGAGAAGAGATGGCTCACTTGGGGAGTGTGGTCCATGAATGAGCAGATGGGGGGGGGGGAATAAGGGAGGGGAGCTATCATGGCAGAGGCTCAGGGCCTGGAAGAACAGGGGTCGTCGGTGGCTCTCGGTTCTCAGTCAGTGGCATCTCAGGTTTATAGTTCCTGTCCCAAATATGATGACGCACATGGTTGAGTTGAGGGGATTTGGTGCAATTAACATTTCCTGGCCAGTGTTCACGTAACTGAATGCATCACGTGGAATAACAACTCGCATTTACAGGCATACGCAATGCTTAGATCATCAATGCACACAGCAAAGAGGTCCAGATGTATGGAGTTTGAGCAGAATCTCGGAAAATGGGCTGAAGGGATTCAACGGGCATCGGGAAGTGCTATGGGGATGAATAAATGTATGCCTCCGAAACAAGTGTTGACAGTGTTTTATGAGATTCTACGCTACTCGTGGAATGGAAATCTTTTAGTTTCTCAAATGAAATGTTAATGGACACTTGTGCGAAAGCTCACGGGCCAAACTATTGGTCCACTTGTTTACTTTTGAGTATTGCACCAAAATGGCAAAATAGGCATTAAACAAGGGATAATAAACAATAGACAATTAACCCCCAAAAATGTTGTCAACATTGACATAATTACAAACTTCATTAATTGAGATTTAAGTACTTCAATTAATGTGAAAGCAATATTTTTCCCTAACTTCATGGCATGGACTCTGCAGTTTTTGCAGTGTCCACCTGCAAGGGGCTGGTAGGGAAAGGGTGTAAATTATTTAAAATTATTTGTTTTTGAAAGAGTTATAAACTGAAACAGTTAATTGCTGATTTAATGCGAAGATAAAAGGAGCAACAAGTGAGCCCTCAAAGTGTTCAACGATTGCAAAGTGATGCTTGTGTGAAAAAAATTTTAAATGGGTAAACTGCTATTACTGGTCGAGGTTTAACCAGTGTAACCTCATTCAGCTGACTTCCTGTGACATGACCTTAGTCCTCTGCCCAAAATATCAAATCTATCATTTAATGTTCACGGGCATGCATATTTTATCATAAGGAAATGTATGTTTACTGTACTTACAAGTTTTTGATCGGACTATCTGTTTTCCACTCTATACTTTTCAAGCGTGAGCATCATAATTTGTTTTACTGGGGTGCAGAAATGTGTATGGGAAATGAACCCCTGTGGAGGATCCCAATTTTTGATGAAGTGCCATAGTCTGCCCCTATTCCTCCTGTTGTCAGTGAGAAATAATTTCATAGTATGGAGCTAATCGTGCGCTAACTTGCATTGATATTATGTGTGCATGTAAATCATTGGCTGTCACAGCATACGTGCCCGAGTTCAGCGAGATCCAACTTTATGTCCATTGTATATTGGTGGCCTAAGTTTTGTATTTCTCTGTAAGGAAAATAGCTGGCATCATGTACCATTTAGATATTCTTCTCCTTGGGTGCCCCTGATGTGCCATGGCTCCCTGCCCCTGCTTCCTAGTTGTGCGTTAGCCCATCTCCGCCTGTAGTAGTAGCGTTCACGCATTGCCAAGTATCCCTCAGACAATCTAGGGTCTGCTGAGTGAACAGTCGTTCAAATTTGATTGTTTGCTGCAGTAATTATGTAAAAATGAAAACACTGCTTAGGGTTGTCGCAAGTCGGAGATTCTGTTATCAAAAGGAAGGGTAAAAAGGATTTGTAGAGTACAATATAGGTTGAATAATCAGTGAGGTGGATCAAATATAACTTAATATAACCATGGCTAAGCCACCTGGCTATGGCATCGGCCTCAATTGTCACTTGTCACCCCCTCATTTTTTTCTCCTCATTCGGATGGATTCCTCCTGTGGTGTAGTCACCAGTGATATGTTCCATTGGTGATATGATTTTTTTTCTTCAGAAATTGCATCTTTTACCCCTTGTGAATGACAAGGGAGCCTAAATAAAATTTTGCATCACTAACTGAAAATCCTTGCACAGTTAGCACTTCTCGGGATTGTTTAGATCCACGTCTTCCAAAATACTTTTTAATAGTTTTTTATTTACACTGAAAAAGAGGCCATGGTGAATGGATGTGTTTATTTACCCATGAAAGTACAAATGCAATTGAACAAACTTGTTTTAGAGTGCATTATTTAAGTTGAATGGTTAAATTCTAATGCTTAACTTTTAGATAACTTGTTTGGAAGCATACATATTTTTTTGGCAAGTTATACTGTCCTCTTTTAATGTTTCTCACTATTGTCATCTCCACAATCTCCAAGTTTTCCTTATTTTTTGGAGTCTTCTTACCTCTGGATTAATTTTCTTAGACTTCTATAGCAATACTATGGGTTACATGGCAGCGTTTTGTATTTATGTTGCAAATTTGTCAACACTAATGCTAACCTTTCTATCACTATCAGCAGTTCTATGAAGATGGTGCTAGAATTGAAGCAGCTTTCAGAAAATACTTCCACAGAGCTCCCGTGTCTCAGGAAAAGGACAGCTTTGAAATATTTGTATGCCACGCCAATGTAATTCGGTACTTTGTGTGTAGGTGAGTTTTCTTCTTTTGTGTGATTTGTCATCACTTGCTATATTTTTGGCCGTTCTCTCTGATGCTAAGATAAATCATTCTAAAATGCTTACAACATGTGTGCATTGGCTGCTGATTCTCGTTGCTGCATGCTCTGGCTTTGGTCATTCCTTTTGTTTTGAAACTGACACGGGCAGATGGGACCGAAGCATTTGCAGATGTGATCGTTGAGTGTGTCTCTCTTTCTGCTTTTTAATCTGCGCTCCATCGCATCTGTCCGTTGTGTCTGCAGGGCCCTTCAGTTCCCCCCCGAAGCGTGGCTCCGGCTGTCTCTTAACAATGCCAGCATCACCTGGCTGAGCATCAAGCCGAGTGGGCGCGTGGTCCTGCACGTGCTGGGTGACTCTGGCCACTTGCCTCCCGAGTTGGTCACCACCAGTTGATGCCAGCAGAGGGCTGGCCGCCGTCGAGGGGGCCAGCCTGGTCGACCCGTCGTGCCCCTCTCGGCTGCGCCCTCACGGCTGGTTCCCGTGCAGGGGGAAGGCGCTCGGAGCTCTGGAAGGTGCCGGGAGATGATCCGGAGAGCGTGGTGCTCTGTGCCCAAGCCCCTGGTGTCCCTGCTGAGGCAGGTGTTCCCGTTTCCCGTTGTGGCGTCTGCTCTCGAGCACCCCGTCATGCCTCTGGTGGCCCGATTCGTTGCCGGCTCGTGGTTCTCTAAGAAGTGCAACTCTTCGACTTGCTAGTCTCTCCCGGATCTCTCGATTAGAGCACCAGCAGCAGTTGGCCCAACAAAAGACCCTTTGGTGAGGTCTCACAAATGTTTTGCTACTGTTGCTGACTTTTTAAAGAAATCAAAGATGGCAGTGGCTCGTGTTTCTGCTGTGATGATGCTGAGGTGGCAGGAAGGGATCGAGGCTTGTTTAACGTCTTGTAAATAAATGTTCCTGTCTATTGTTACAGGATTATGTTGCCATTGAATTCATATTTGTACTGCATTTATCTACCCCTTTGATGACAGCACTACTGTTGTAATGCTGTAGTTTGTGATGGGAGTACATAAAATGTCGGGTCCTGCTGAGAATTGGAATTGAGTGTGTACGTCAGTGAGGCCATATTTTATGGTTTTGTTTATTGGTCATTGGAATGATATTTTCATAATCTTGCCATTTATTTAATAGCCATAATATTTTTGTCGGGAGATTAATCTGTGGTAAGAATATGACCAACTTGTAGCTTAAATATGTTTTAGGTTACCTAAATTGCACTTTGGTGTTTATAATTTATCCTTAAAACTTCAATTAAAAAAAAAAAAATTGTGCTGACTTACAAAAGTGTTAGTTGACCCATTAGTTGCAAAGAATTGTAATTTCTTAAGCAACTTACCTTGTGTGGGCTCTTATTAAAAATATTAATCTTTTTAGAAAAAATACATTTTATTCTACGTGTGCGTAATTGGTGAATAGAAATCACCTGAGGGACATTTTTGCCGAGAAATCTAGCTAAACGTATTTTGATACCATTAATTTTTTTGTTCAGCTCGAATGGCAGCTATTTTTTCATAGAGTTCATTTTAGGTCAGTATGTACTTAGGTTCATAGTCTCTCACTCTCCTTATATTAGTGATATGTGTTTGAATGGCAGACATTTTCTGATTCAGATTTTACCGATACATATTCATAGAACTCAGCACTACTTGTGGAGGTATGTTTGGAGTTAGCTTTCCTTGTTTCATTAAAATTATTCCAGCTTCCCATCACTTCTCACATTTCATGGATTTTATGGAATAACAAAATTGTTCATTATAAACAATGGCTCATATTTAGGGGACAATTTTACACATTTTAATGGTCCTGTATTTCATTTGAGAATATGTTTGTAAATAATTTCCTGCCCTGTTATCATTGCCAGGTGCAGTATGAGCCTTTAATTAAGGTCACATACAGAACGCAGGAGTATCCATCGCAGGGGGGTTGGTACTCATTTTCGATGTTGCTTCACACATAAAGTCCTTGTGTGTGATCAAGGCGCTCTGTGTCAAAGAGTATTAAATCATCATGTCATGTATTATGTGATGCATGGACTTAATAGTCTCAGAGTTCTTTCACTTAAAGGCCATGGTTGCAATAGAATGGTTTTTAAGCCATCTGGGTGTTTATTAATATAAATTATATCCAGATGTTTGAGGATTGTAAATGCTTAAGCATTTCATTGCCATTCACATTCAGTATTTCGTGTCCTGTACAGAATGAATGTGGAATATTTTTATGAATTACATATTGTGTTTATTGTATATAATTGTACCAATTTTGATTAATTTATGATACAAATTTCAGAGTTGTTTTCTTTGCAGATTTCCAATTTTATGACTCATTTCATTTAGTAATTCTAAACTGTGTAAATAGCAGAAAAAGCTTTTATTAATTTGTTAGAAAATTGTAATAAAACTTTTAATTTGTGTGAAGTCAGTTGTAATCATTTCAGTTAAATGGTAGCACGTTCACAGGAGTAGTGTGGTGGTGGGTTGTAAAAATATTCCCATGTCCTTGTAGCATTTGTAATTGCAACAATGTGTTGTCTTTACTTGCACACCTTGCCCATAATTGTGGCAACCTGAACTGTTAGTCATCCATATGATCACCAAAAGCATTTGTTGAAAGAGATTTTAATATATTGACATAACTTACCATGAGCATGACGTGAGGATAATATTTGTTTTTTTTGTCTCGTAATTGTGGCTACGTTTTCTTGGAATTCAAAATTAACAGTTGTTGCTTTCATTTTGATAGGTTTTAAAAAAATCTCTCAAAGGACTAAAATTATTTTCTGACTTGCCTGAATTAGCTGTTAATCATCAGAGAAAAACCTAATTGGATGTAATAATTGAAGCATATTCACAGTTATATTTTAAAATTGGTATTCACTCTCATTGAAATTTATTGGTGATTGTAAGTTAACATTGATAATGATGTGTTTTTTTGCCTATGACTTTTCATGGAGTGTACTTATGTTCAGTTTCATAGCATTGTGATACTATTTGTCATTTCAGTATTACAGGAGACATTCAATTTCATACAAATAGCTTGAAGCACAATTCACTGACAATGGTATAATTCACAGAATCCATTTGAGTGAAAAATAGAAAAAGTTACTTAAAATACCTAAGTTGTGATGATAGTTGGACTAGAATTGATAATTCTTCTCTTTTAATTAATATTCAAAAATAAAATCTACAAAGCACTTTGGACTATTAGCTTGAAAAGTATTTAACAATCAAAGTCGTTGAAAACTTGACTAGTTTTTTCTTTTGTTCCCATTGTCTATATTTCGTGTTGGCATAGTCCGTGAGGTAACATGTCAGAGGAGGGGAGGGGTCAGACTGAACAGTAATGTCCTTCAGGCAGATGGGGGTGGTCCCAACTCTCTACCTTTCTGAACAGTGCTCTACACAACTTGCATTGCACTGCAACGGGATGGCTGTACTTGCATGTTTGGGGTGAGAGGAATGGTCAAGTGTGGTTGGGTGTGGTGTGGCATGTGTGGTGTGTGTAGTAGGCACCACTTGTGTATCAGGCGCTTCCCGTTGCCCCATCTAATCTCCAACGCTTTTGAGTTCTGTTAAACACTGGCTCAACAATGCCCGGTCGTCATGAATGATACATTCCGGGAATTTCAGCACACGTATGCTTGGAAGTATGTATGTCTGCATCAAAACAGCGCACAGAAGCAAGGGCACCTATATTACTTGGCGTGGCCTAAAGAAAACATTCAAGCCACACGAGATGCTCGTTTCGCTCACACATCCTAGACCTCAAACTGGATACTAGAAGTGTGTAAATCCCATAAGAGCGTTGCTTTATCGGGTGGTGGACTGGCATTGGAGAGCGAGGACAAGTGGATTGGGCACGGTGGGTGAGGGCTCGACCCGAGGTTCTCCTTGCCTTGTACTCGGACATAGACTACTATTTAAATACTAATTTACTAACGGTACCTATACTAAATTTACCACCATTTCCATCGATGCATGAGCACTGGCGTTCCTCCTTTTTAGTAAAATTAAATGATTTTCTAATCCCTTGATTCCCTACTTTCTCGCTGCCACGCTGGTTTGGATCCATAATTCATCAGCTACAATCACATTTAGACAACTGGTGCATAACTGGGCTCGTTTCAAATGTTGTTAATCACAAAAGCTGGTAAATGTGAAATTTTTGGTTCAAAGTGAAAATAATTTAATTTAAACAGGTCACGATTTTACCCTTTGGTGGGTTGGTATTCTTCGAATTGTGTTCTCGACCATTCATTCCTTGTAATTTAAAGGTTTGCGTAATATAGAAGTAAGTTTGAGGGGTAAACAACTTATCGGAAGACCTTCTGTTAATCAAACTCCACTAGCAAGAATAAGGGAAAGAGAATCGGGATTGGCTGTGAATCAGAGTGTCTAGTAAGACAGGGTTGTCTGTTATCACCGGTACGATTTGACATATACCCTAGGGAATGTTGAGGGTGCCATGGGAAGGGATGGAGATTGGGATGACAGTGGGCCAGGATGTGGTATTAATTCAGGTTTTCAGATGGTCAAGTGGTAGTTGGTCTGACAGCCAAGGAGCTGCAGCTGTTGAGGGCATTACCTGTGTTTTTGTGTGGATCATAAACTTGGTCATTGAGGTGAGAAGATGAGCACAGTCTGGAGAAAATACGTTTGACAGAGGAAATGGCAGACGACGAAGTTTCTTAGTGTGTTTGGAGAAGAGGGGAGGTTGTTTCTTGGAGGCAGTTAAAATCTTGGTAGGTATGTTTAAGGCCATGTTGAGAAAGGAGAATGTTCGGTGAGCGAGTTGTAGGAAGGGAATATCTGACGGTGTGTAGGCAGGAAGGAGTACAGAGAATTGAAGAGGGAACTAAAATAGCTAAAGGGAGGAAGTTCTTGCGAAAGGTAATACTACATCATTGTGGTTAGGGACTGTCTAAGCGGTAGATTACTTAGGATGGATACAGTTGTCGCATTATCACGTTATTGCAGTCATTTTCAAACACTTCTTGAGTGAAACAATATCAGCACACCAATGCCTAAACATACTACGTCATACTCGGCTAAATTTAGCACCAGAATGTATGCAAAACTTCCGTATTTACCTTAACTTATTTGACCAACAGCCCTTATACAGCTGTGGCTATCACATTGAAGATGGAATTTTCAATGCCTCTTACTGTTAGTGAAAAAGTATCAGTAAAGTTATACTCAAACTAGAAATCACACTTGGTGAAATTTAGCCTTCACATCGGGGTGGGCCAGAGGCGCCTGACCCGTCCTGTTTCTCCGCCCCTGGGAAAAAATTTGTTTAATTTATGCAGATAACGTAAATTGTTCTTGAAGTGTGCAAATTTTTTGAAGTAAATATAAAAATTAATATTTTGGTATCTTCACCGCAATATTCAATATTCGCAATTCGAAGCAATAACCAAATTATAAACCAAAATTTGGTCATTGAACAAACTTAAATATAAAATAGCAGAATAAGGCATGGTTAAATATTTTACCTCTGGAGGAAATTTCTAATGTTATGCCTCCTGATGTTAGGTAGCATTTTCTTGTTCTATCCGATGCCATAGCTCCTGTCCATGGATTGCTAAACGGCCTTATTAGCATGAAATTAATCATAAAAACTTTTCAGTTTGTTTTTATTCGAAGTCTCCATTTTTCTTTAGCTCCCAATACGAATTTTTACGAATGGTGTACATTTGAAATCCTACTTAGTTTTTGGAATTGCTATCTGATGTGTTTCCTGAACGAACCTTTCGCCAGGATAGAAACCAGCTTCTACAGATTGCAAGGTTTTTGTTCATCAATAAATTCTACCAGAATTAATTGCAAAATATCATTACTAATTCAATCTTTTTGGAAAAAACGTTTCGTGAAATTTTCATAGGGGAAACAAGTAAGTTAGTACCTAGGTTATTTTCGTACTAAAATAACTGACCAAATGTCGTATCAAAAGTAAAGAGATACGAATGTCTGAAAGCTAATGACAAGCCTTTACCCTTGGCATTACTAACATATGCACTGCGGCGAATTAATCAATGAATTCAAACTATGTTTTTTTACGAGGGTAGGTGAAAATCTCTTGGTAGACACTATGAGCCCCGTGGCCCATAGTAGTGTGGGACTCTAACCCACTAAAAACACCTCCCTTAGGCCGCAAC
>LYUA01000411.1:51967-78771 GCA_002093875.1 Calopteryx splendens
TCATTATCTCACTAGCTCACGCCGTGGCCTGGCTTTGTGAAGTTTAGTTAAATTTTGGATATGCTATCTTCAGCAAAACGTCACTAAAATTCTATGGGTCACAGTTAAAAATGGTGCGGGAGTAAACTTTATATCTGTTCGATGCCTCACAAATTGCTACCACATTATGCGAGAGATGTTTTAGAAGAAATGTTCATAACAACACATCTCTCATCAGCCTCCAACTTTTGATGGTTCTTCTCAAGGTACTCACAAGGTACAATTGGATGCAATGTACTTGTCCAACCTTTTATTTAGTCTTCGAAGACATGCTGGAAGTTTGTTTTTGATAGGCCCTTAAAACTCGCCTCAGCAGCCTTCACCACTACTTGTGATTTTGAAAACATCGCGAGTATTAGAGCTATCCGAGAAGGTATTTATTCACATTGGGGAACAGGAAAAAGTCACATGGGGCTAGGTCTTGACAATAGAGACTTTTTAAATATGTATTTCAGACACAAGGTTAATTCCGTCGCCAGTTATTTGTACATGCGAGGTAGTATTTGATCTGGTCCGGATCTGTCAGACTAAGCAATTTTTACATTCCACTACGTGAAATATAAATTGTGGTAATTGCTTGTACGAACTGATTAGGTATGCTACTGGAGAGAGAGCATTGTTGAATACGCTTTGAAAGAATTAATTTAATAAACTGCCCTTCTCTAAGCAGCTGGTTGGTTTCATTTCGCTGTTAACGTTTTTAATTTAGTTTACCATGGACGTATTTCCGTGGACCCCCTGAATATAAGATCGTCTAAGGGTTCAGCTAATTTTTTTTTATTTTGAAGTCACTTAACGCTTTCCTTAAGGCTATCTTGAAATTTGTCTTAGATTTTTAATGATCATGAATAATCTCATTTAGTTCACCGCTGGGGATATCAATGCGAGATTTGTTTGCATGACATAGCCTTTGGCGCCTTAAGGATCTCCCAACTTTCGCGTTTGACCACCTTGGTTCTGTGCTGTCTTTTATAAATAAACTTGGTATAAAATTTTCGACAGCTAATTACATGATCTTGAAAAAGTAGTTCCACACACGTATTCCCAGTATTTCTGTTTCTTCGTAGTTCTTTGAAATTGAGAAAATACTGCTGTAAATCACTTTTTAAACCAACATAATCTCCTTTTTTAAATAGTAAATAATTTTTTTGCTCATTCCTAGACGCATTAAGGGAGAATTTAACGTTTAATACTCTGAAATCACTAATTCCTTTAACCGCCTCTACATTTAGAACATTTTCCCAGTAATTACGATGCTAATAAAAAATATTATTGATCCAATAGCTAGACAGGACAGTGTGTTGGAGTGACTCGTCGATATCTTTGTCTTATCCGCCAGTTTTAAAGGTATAATAACTACCAAAAAATAGAGCAGATTGCAATTACCACCGATCATAAACTTTTTTCTTGGTTTTGAAATGCGAAGATTTTTACCTGCTTTCCTATTTCTAATATTGTGTTTACGTTGGAATCTGGTGCTCCATAAAATACGCACTGATAGACTATTTTTGAGTGAGGACTTTTGACTAAGCAAAACACTTTCTAAATTCTATCGTGAATCATCTGTGCTCTGCTGGCGAATGAGATATTTACTGCAATAAACTTTTAGCCCCCGATTATCTTTATTCTACCATTTATGTAGGCTATGAAGGATTTTGGGAAACTTTCACCGAGTGCTATTTAAGGCAATAACAACTTTCAGTACTATGTCTGCTTCTGTCCTTTGTATAAGGTGGATAAATTAAGCTATTTTATTATTTAAACTTCAGAAGTTTACCTACCACTTCAGAGGGGGTTTCTTTAGCGGAAGTTTTTCTTCCATAATTAACTCTGTAACTTTTCTTACCGTTGACTTCTCCTCTAGAAATCATTCCGCTGAATTGATGATTAATATCTTATTCTCGTACATTAACATTTTATATAACTCACAATGACTGACACGTATTTATTTTAAAAACAACTATTTTTTGAAATCGAGTAAATGGAAAAATCACAAATTAAAATGCCTAGAGGGCTCGAATAACCTACACGGTACATAAGTAGCGACTTCAGGCCCAAAAATGAACACCAAAACGGTTCAGAAGATCCATAAACGTTTGAATTGTCCGCTGAAAGTCAACGAATGAGGCTCCAATATTCTTGCAGAACCGAGGAAGCATCTGATTTATGCCTTCCACTCGGCTCCAAATCACAGGTCCACCATCGATAGATTGCCCATCGATCCTCGAGACAAGGCTGGAAATCGTGAGCGTCATTTCAAACCCCTCGACGCCACCTAACCGCATCTCTTCGAAGTTCAGTGCTCCAGATCAATTCCTTGGAAGAATCTTAAATCTCCCCAGATCCGCGGTCCATGTCATCGCTGACGCCTACGCGGGTCACGAACTGTAAGCCATTGAAACTTCGAGCCTGCTGTGGCCGCTCGAATCCACTTAGTCACCTGAGGAACACCACCACTCGTAATGCACCAGGTCGTCACGCTATTGCTCATGCCCTACTGGTCTGCCCTTTCCCGCTAAGGAATCATCACACGCCTGATGGTATTCACCCACAACCCTACACATTCTGACGGTTCCTTCACGGTGGTACTCCCACAGGAGAGGAAGCTGGGCTATCATCTTATATATATTTTCATATGATCTGTAGTATCGGGAGATAGGGATGGGGTCTGCCTTAGCATCTCCCATCACACGCCGCGCCCCAGCCTTGGATGTCCACAGCTACTGCCAGAGACAGCTCTCCAACCTTTCGGTTCACGGAATTGCGCCAGCCATTCATGAGAAGACTCATACTCGGGTAGTTCCTCGAAAACCCCGTCGCCTCTTGCAATCGGGCGTGCCAGTGCAATCCTATTGGAGCGGAGAGTTATCGGTATACCACCCAAAGCCCAGTGTTCCTCGGAAAGAGGTTCCTCTCCTCCAACCTTATACCGAACGATTCTCTCCCACTCCGCGATAAGAGCCCTACGAGACCCGAATTCACCAGCGCGAAGTATCGAGGCAGGGAGACTTGGTAGAAGAAGCAATTCTAATTCTACTTTCACTTTTCAGACCTTCAGTTTGTTAATTGTATTCCACTCGAGTATTTATTTTGCCTTTTAAACATTGTATAACTCATTATTATGTGTTAACTATTCGTAGCTGTAGAAAATTTGTAGGATTTCTCACAGAACATTATAATAGTTTTATTTACGTGATTTTTGGTATTTACTATATTTTGATTAAATAATTTAACGCAAACCAATAATTCACTCAGAACCGTTTGTGTTTTCAAGGTCGACAACAACAGCACTTCTGCGCATAACTCAACCGGCCCCACTCATCTATCCTTCCCCCTGACCGCACATGACATGGTCTTCTTAAAGTAAAAGGTCACAATTTATCGTCGATAATCTTCTTCGAATATGAGCTTCCCTAGACACAGTGGGATAGGCATCGAGGGATTTACGATACGAATATGATGACTCCCATTAGACTACCTCTCTCGCCTTCCGGTTCACCTAATTGCGAGGAAACAAGAGAAATTGCATTCCAAGTACAAAAACGGCACCAAATGTAATAAAAAAATGATTACAGACCAAACAATAAAATAACCTAGCCAGCGCACACAAACCAAAATATGTTTTGCTCCTCTCTAAGTAATTTTAATTGATAAAAAATACAAGGAGATTTTTTAAGATAACCTCAAGTAATTTTATCCCTAAGCTATGGTGATGTAATCAAAACGCCTAACCAATGAGTCAAATATTGTCGAAAAGTAAAGTAGTTACAGACAAAGTTACAAAAGCTAAAGTTTTGACCAGATAGGTACATTGAAAGAGTCGAAAATAACAATGAGTGAAAAGCATTTGAAAATCTCCCAAACACTAAAGATACCATGATTAACGTTATCATTAATCGCAAGGGATTAATTAAACACCCGCATTTAATCAATGATAGCAAATCCCTAGTAAAAGGATGAACTCAAGCGTGAGTAATGAAAGAGCTGGCACAAGAAAATACATCTTTCCTAAGAAGCGTATTCATTAAGTTCTTATTGAAATTTTAAGTGCCGCATGACTGGAAAATAGCTTTCACTACACTAGTTTTTAAATCAGAAATTTAAAAAAGGCAGAAAATTCAAGACCAATATAACTAATATTCGTTTCATGCAAAATTCTTTAGCAAAGACTAGCATAACACATCATCATTCACTTCCTAGGTTGTTAAACGTTTTCCAGTAACAAGTACAGCCTCCATAACGCCACATAAGGTTATTTAATTCTCGATATCTTAACATATGGGGAATGATAGAAACAAATATAAGTGTTTTAATAACATTTTTAGACCTCAAAAATGCCTTCAATCAAGCATGACGAAATAACTGATAAAAACAGCAAAACTGTAGAAATGTTTACTTTTTTGGTATTAGTAATGGAATAGTATTCAATTATATCTTAAGTAGTTCATAGTGATATATTTCTCGGGTAAGAATCCATTTTCAATTACCCAATAGGCTCGGTGGGTTAGTGGAGCAATATGGAGCAATTGAAATACTTGAAATTCACATTAAAATCAGACATAAAAAGATAAAAAAAATTAAGAACAAATATCTTTTGTACAGGGTTAAAAATATACATGGATTCACCAGACGAATGCTGAGAAAAGATTCGAATGAAAAAGTTATAATTATATGCGTTAATTTTCGTTGGTTAGACCTCGCCTTGAATACGCGTCGATAATTTGGGACCAAGCGTAAGAGGAGCTAATTTATGAACAAAACAAAGATGGATAAAGCTTCCCGCCTGGCGAAAATGCGTTATCAACGAACATTAAACGTCACAGCATTATTGGATAGCCTCGGTTGGGGGTTACCTAATTCATGAGGATTAACATGCATGACTTAAACTATTAGATAAATGAAAATCATTCTATAGACACAAAAGGAATAATTTTAGTATCGCTTTAAATTGGGAGGGGGTACCACAACGAGAAGTTAATGTTGCCGAATAGACTTATAAAAAATAATTCAGTTTCCCTCACACAATTCGTGACCACAACAGTAGGGAACATCACATACTATTACTCGAGCTTACCAAAAATAATTATCTTTAACGCTGACAATCACTAATTAACCAATGACCGGCGGCCTTTGAATGGAATTTATCGTCCATGATCCTATTATTGGTAAAATAATACTAAAGTAAAATAAACTACACTAATTTAAAAATTGCAAAAAGCAATAGCCCATGCATGCATTCATTTATTTTATCTGTTTTTCTCGTAAATGTACCTATTAGAAATGTAAAAAAACTAAATGACTCCTGGTTCTAGCTAGGCTGCTTTATGAAACGAAGAAAAGCAAACGTGGAGTGAATTATTACAATGTCCTAAATGAATCTCACGTAGTGAATTGAGAAACATCAATTATACCCAAGCTACTACATCCTTAAACTCGATAGCGGAAAATTCATCTTGTTTGACCTCCATACTACAGCGTTACGATTCCCACGAATTCATGAAACCAACATATCTGCCTAAATAGCATCACCCCAATCTTCTGAAACTGTCTTCATCTTTCCCGGACTCACTCTCTCTCCCCCCCCCTCTCTCTCTCTTTGCCCTCACAACATGAAGCTCTTAGAACAGTTACCCCTTAACCAACTTCCCTCCTTCATTTGCATAATTAGACTCTCTTTGTCCTATCCAAAGCTTTTGATGTGCTCCACGTCAACCCTTTACCTCCATCCCAAGGGGGAGGTGTGGTGTGTCTCCAACCCCCACACCTTTCCGTGTCCACTCCATTCTGTCTCCTCTTTCTCTCTCTCCCTCCTCGCCCCTGGAAAAACACATCTCCCCCCCCCGGGCAGAGGGCGAGCAGCCGGCTCTCGAGTGAGGGGGAGGGATCTTGACCGCCTCACCCACTTGACGGACGACATCGGGCCATCACTCAAAGGGTGGCGGAGCAAGGTTATCTGGGACGGAGGGGGGGGAGAGGGTTTAGGAGGGTGAAAGCGGGGCGGAAAGAAGGGGAAAGAGAGGAAATTGGAAGGGGGATGAAAGTGTACGTTCGAACGAGGGCGGATCTGGCGACGCAGGTGGGTGTGATGACGGTGCGAGGGAGGAGGGGGGGTGGGGGTGGAGACCCGGAGGAAATGAGAGGCATAAACGCCATGGAGAGGCCTATTCGTTTAGAATGGAATTGCGGGGACAGTTGGATCAATTGTTAAGTGCCGTCCACTTCGTAGAGAGGGGAGGGGGGGAGGAACAGAGAACTCTTACCAAATGCAAACAGCACGAACAGAAAATGCAAATGAAGGAATTCTGTGATGGTTGATGGGAATTGGCCCGGGGCATTGATCACCAGCGCCGCGGATTTAAGAGGGTGGCCAGGTAAACGAGGGTACGGCCACGGGTAGAGAAACTTATTATTGCACAATGGACTCGGAAATTTCATTAATTTCCACCGAAACGGATATGAAATGGCCTATGGCAACCCATTTCTCAAAAGAAAATTTTGTTTCCAATTTCTTGCTCGAATATCATTTGTCAACTTACTTTTCCCTTAGGTTAACAGGCTGGGGAGACTTTACCTTTCAATTTTAAAAAGCTTTTTGTGGTTATTAGGGCTGTATGAAAAAACGCAATGGATATCTAAGATCGAAAAATAATATTCTTTCAAGAGAAGTTTATTTTGTCTCGCAAGGTAGATGCTGCAATAATCAAGAGTTCTTTGTCGTATACAAATCGAAAAAGTCGATTTAACACATTCCTAGCTGTCAAAAGTAAAAAAATATATACAATTGCATGATTAGTGCTTCTCTCATAATATAAATTTGCACAAGCTCAGCGGTCACATCATGAGGGTTTATACAAAGGAAATATGCAAAATAATAACGCTATATTGTTATAAAAAATTTAGCACTGATCAGCACAGAGGCTGAAAAAGAAAACATTAAGGTGCCATAATTCATTCCACCACATACCAATTCCTGATAATACTCCACAGTTTCCAGTCTCTGGGAAGTTACTGTCTTGTATAGAATTGAGCAAAATATTTCTTAGCGTTAGGAGCCATACTAAAATTTGCGCGCTTGAATTTGGTGCAATCAGGTCTTCGACACAACTACCAAAAATCTCAACTGCATATCCCCCAGACTGGGACGAAATTTATGCCAGCCTTCGTAATTTGACGAAAGTCGAATTTGACATGACGAAAACGCTGGATAAATTTCGGTCCAAATCGTGGTTTCCAAATCTTCCAATGTGTCACTCTAACACCCACAAGGAAGTTTCTCAAAATTAAAATGAGATCATATTTGGTAACATAGCATGTCTACAATGTCCATCTATTAGATAGTCAATTTATTCAAAGAAACCAGAGTTTTGGAATCGAAAATCTTGGCGATGGAATTACTTTTATATAATATTTTAAGTTATTGCATTTTTTGAATAAAAAATTCCTAAAGAAACTAGAAGTAACTTTAGCGGAGTCTCCCGCTGCTGCATATAATAATGAGAAAAAAATTAAAATTCAAGGATCATTCACCTGAACTCGAATCCGAATCCCTCGATTTCCATAAATTTCTCGGAAATCGAGAGATCAGGGTTCGACTCCGGGTTTACGCAAATGATATATGTATTGTGAATTTTTTCGCACATAAGACATCTCCCGTCATCAAGCTGCAAAATAAATTACGGAATGCAGCTAAATACGCATTAAGTAACTCTGAGCTATTTTTTTGCTTAACTCTAAAAACTACGCATGCTAAAAACTAAATATAAATAGTCATAAATATAAAAGAACACTACTTATAATAATAGTAATAATATTCCCAGCCACAATGGGGAGTAACAAAAAGAACACGATTTTTAATGAATGGAAGAAGTTCATTAGAATAATTACTAAAAAAAGAGGGACAGAAGAAAGTTAATAACTACTTTTCACGAGAAATTCTTGGATTATAGTCCTCAATATAAATTAAGTAATTTCCTTGAAAATTTTCCTATTAAAAGAAATATCTAATTAAAACTTGTCAACTCATTTTGGAGCATAATATTCGCAATAAACGGTGAGCTCCTGTGTGAAATAAAAAGAAGGGCCATCACTACAAACTAAGAAATGTAATAAATACTAAAGATTAGGAAAGCTTATTTTAAATATTTGCAAAGAAGATTTACGGGAAAAGAACAGGCGTAAAAACTTCTACTTATACCGGTGAAATGCTTAAAATGAAGTCTTAAAAACATTAGGTGTCTCTACTAGAGTCAAACATCAATGTGTGGCCAAAATGCCTTCAAAATAGGCAATGGAATTACCTATGGGGATATGCGATTATTAAGTGACCAGTGATAACAAATACTTATATACGAATGTACTTATCATTTACAAATGTTTTTACCAAGCCAGTATAATTTCATTACTATCATTTTATCATTAGGAAACCGTAATTGCCGTAATGAATGACTGGGAACTTTTCAGAATTGACGGGGCTCCATTGCATCATCAGAGAATATAAGAGTTCAGTACTGCCTGCACAGCAAGTAAATACGTCCATAAAGTTTTTTAATTAAATTTTTCCAGCGTGTATATGTTTTTTGTCATTAACTTGTATAAATAGACGCAATTAAAAATATTTTAGTACCTATCTCACCTTTATTATTTTTTGGGAAATTTTGCCAAAATATTTTTCTAGCCAGAAGTACCCAGTGGACCATTAATTAATAATGACAGGGAAATTCAATTTAAACAAGTCTATGCTTCCCTTTTCTCAGGGGCACAGTTGTTTTTTTTTCTACCGCACGAAAATGTGAAAACGCGTTTTTCCGACAAGAAAACCATTGAGTGGAATAATACGTACTGACTATCCGTTGAACGCTAAGAAGCGGAAGTTCCTGCCATGAATGGATGAACCCTTAAATAATCTTCTTACTAAATTTTATCCTGCCCAGATTACCTGTAATATCAGACATTTTGCGAGCATCCTCAGCAAATGAGGTTTTACGCACTTGATTTTAGCATTTGACCTGAACGAGAATGATGAAAAACGAAAGTTGAAATTCGTCACACGTAGATAAATCAATGAATAGTTTCACGTCTATTGTTTCTACAATGTGAAAATTACCATTATATGCAATTAATGTAAAGATGCTGACGTAACGAAAATTCGAGATCATGAAGAATGGGTAGAAAAAATCTAACAAAGAGACTGAATTGACTAACTCCAATTTTGAAGAGATTGACAGTTAAACCCCCATAAATTCCCTTTTAAATTTTCCACAATCGGCGATGGGTGGAAAAGCCCATCTCCCTTAATTTCTGAGCCAAATTCACTGGGAAGGTAAGCTCTCAAAAGGTTATGCTAAAAAAACTATTGGGCGAGAAATTTTACCCCGAAAAAAATCGCAACTGATGCAATGCGTTAGTACTCAACTAATTTTTCATCCCTAAAGGCACGTGGAGTGAGACGGACCAAATCCTGGATCGCGTTGTACGCAAAGCCTCTAAAAAAATGGTTCTTTCCTCGACCTGAGACTTTCCATGGAAAAGTTACTGTGCGGTACTTTATTAAGCGTTCAATTCCGCGTTTATCCAAAATTTAGGCCTCGCTCAGCCTTCCCTCTTTTGTTTCCACCAGCCTTCGCAAAACGCGTACTGTTGTTTGACTTCGAAATTCGCCCTCGAGTTTCATTTGTTTTCAGATTTTCCTTCAGCCCACCTTATTCTCTTCCTCCCTCCTTCCCAGTCCCATTCCAACCTTGCCCTCTCCATACCAAATTATCTCAGACCCTTTCCGTTTATTCCACTCTGTCTCCTAATCTAATTCTAACTTTGAACCAATTCGTTCTAAATTTATGTCATTGCAAAGTTCTTCACCAGAAAGGTTTAAAAAATCTTTATATACATAGAAGGTCTAAATGGATGTATGTGATCCAATTAACGTAGTGTAGATCTTCGATAAGAACATATTATTTGAATTGACAGCGAATCACAAACGAGATGAAGCAATTACTTGTCGAGTGAGTTAAACCTTAACATTTCCTAATCATATTTACCGAATATTTGAGGTGATAATTCGATAGTGTGCGTTCAGTGAATGCAAAAATATGTATTTTATGCTTAATATACGGTCGATTTATCCCTTCACAGACGCACACATCTTATCGTATCTGTATTTAGACTTTGCCTTCAACACGTACTGCGCATTTTTATGCGTCACAAATAAATTTAAAATTTCTCTTTTAAAACTTCATAGAATTTTTTTCTTACACGATAACTTGAAATATAGTCCTAACGCATAATATCAAAAGTGATAAAATATTTAGCAGGGGAGCAATTCATTTACAGAAACATGCCTAACTGTGTTTCGAAGCAGACCAATCATTAATATATTTTTTCTGTTTTTTCCACTATAATGCTAAATTATTAGTTGGCGTTGCCATAAGAAAAATATAATTTCCTTTACAATAAAGTATGTGGGCACTAAGAGGCGCTAAGTATGAGTAATTTAGGCGCTAGGTTCTGGATAGAGGTACAGCAGTTTAGTAGGCAGCGAAAAATAAAAAAGTTAGAATTAATGTTTTTCTTTACTTGTAACACCGCCACAATATTATGCACTTAATATTCAAAATATATATACATTTTTTTAATTAAATGTTTTCATCGCAGTATAACCTAAATTAGGGCCCATAAGATATTAGGCGCTAAAATAAGAGTTTTGGATGCTAATCTATAGAGTCTAGGAATAATATAATTTCCAGAGAACCAAGGAAGTATCACGGTTTACATGGAATGCAGAAATCGTTGTCGACCAATGTGGGACGCCAAGCCGAGGCATTTTGTCACTTACGCCTTGGATATAACTAATTATCAATATTAATGTAGATATTTAAAACCATATAAACAGTTCCAACTCGTGGAATATGTTCATAATAATATCTGGTGGAAGCTGCCAGCATATGTCGTTTTCCTCTACAATCCAACGTATGACACATTTAACATAGAGGTTTCAGTTTTGATAAGAACGAATATTGCAAAAGAGATTTGGAAACGAACACTTAATAAGATATACTGCTAAAATTTAGGCTAAGTTACAAAATATTCTCAGGGGGACTAGCTAAGTTTGGTCGGCGGGGTCAAAGGCTCCCGGATAGATAACATCAAAACCACACAAGGTACATCAAAAGGCCAAGCTGCTGGATATGCCGTCCGCCTGCTCCACGCACGAAATATGGCTGAAGACCAGCAACCTGTTCCGCAATGCCTGATGTAGTAACCTCAATTAAAACTATATCCAGTATCTCCGGAGGATATGAAAGTAATGAAACCCGATATCCACTGGAGATTTAGGAAATTTATTGACACCGTAGAACTTAATAAATAAGGTAAATAAAAAAAATACCTAACGTAATAGGAATTCTCATATTTCAAGTAATTATCACTCTTTGGTTTCTGAAAAACAATGATAAAATATATATGCCTATTTTTGATGGATTGAAAATATTCACTTTTCTTTTTTTTTAATTTTTTAATGAAATGTAGTATAAGCGTATCCACAAGGCTTGGAATAATTTTATCCCGAAAAAAACCATCGTCATCTTTGAAAAACTAAAATTGAAAATACTTCAAACGTAGGCGGTTTTTTGGTGCGTTTCTTGAATATCGTAAATAAACGAGTCTTCCCTTTTCCGAATGATATTGTGCATGCACAAAAACGTAGTGGACTGCGAAGGGTTCCCGATATTCTTCCTTGTTTGTGATATATGATTGATGACAGCTTCGTTCCCTGACTTACAGATAAAGTAGAATTATAAGTGAAGACGCATACAGGAATGGGAATGAAACTGCCGTTAAGGAAAGATTAAAGACACAGGGTAGGAACTATAAACAACCCAGCCTTATACCGAAGAATTTATCGTAGCATCTTTCTTGACCTTGATTTCTTACCCCATTGCCTTACGCCTAAAAATTTTCTCAGTGAAATTCATTTACTAGTTTAATAGCAAATCAATACTTACCCAATTAGAGAGTATTTTTGTTATTCCACACGAAGTCTCGTTAACTTGGAACAGTTCACAAACGCTTTCAATCCACCAGTTTCTTACCTAGAGGAGATAAAAATGGAAAGAGCTATAATCCACAGTAGAAATATATTACTTGGCATCACTTAATTAGACACAGAAACACAATAAATAAAAAATTAGGTCTAATTATGCGTGTAGTATCCAGGTCTGAAGAACCATAAGGCATCATCAACTTCTGCCTCATCTTAATATATATTTTAGCCAAAGACATAATGTCATGTACCAAACTGTTCACTTTGAGGAAACCTACGACACAATGCGATGAGCAATAAGTTCTCTTTTTATTCGTGACCAAAATGTTAGGAAGCGTCCCGTATGACAGTTCGACTTCCCAAAGGGCTGGTGAGCCCCCTGCCACACGCCCTTTCGGTGGCTTGCAGAATAAGATACTTATTAACTATCCTAAATATTTGCATGGTACAATAAAATTAGATCAACAATGGAACAGTGAATACAATAAGCTGTGAAGTAACTTCATCACCTAACACGATATTAAGATAATTGTCTCATTAATATGCTGCAATTTAAACATTTCACGTGCTTAACTGAAGTTCCTTGGACGCTAATTTTTTTCAAACACCGACGATTAACTTATACTTTCGCTCTTCCTCGAACTAAAACCTCAGTAACTCTTTTCCGAAATAACCGAAGGATTTCCCAGCCGGCAAACGACTATGCAGGTTTACCTTTCCTTCCGGCAACTGTGATGACCATGATACACATCTTGTGAATCAGTGGAGCCAACAAATTCGCGGCGTGGCGCATTATACCCGTTTCCCTCGGAAATCCTACGGAGTGCGATTGAGTAAACCTATCTTAAAGGGCTCAGGGGAGCATTGGAAGAGATGAGAGGAATGACCAAGAATGTGGCGGAAGGAGGAGGGGGAAGAGGAAGAGGAGGGTTAAGGGGGGGGGGCGAAATGGACGCAGGAGCAAACCCGGAGAGAGGGAAAAAAGAAAAAAGTGGAGAGGAGGAAATACCTCCCGCAGCGCGGGCCATCTCCCCACCCACACCACACCCGTTCGGCCACTTCCAGGTCNGAGGGTTAAGGGGGGGGGGGCGAAATGGACGCAGGAGCAAACCCGGATAGAGGGAAAAAAGAAAAAAAGTGGAGAGGAGGAAATACCTCCCGCAGCGCGGGCCATCTCCCCACCCACGCACCACACCCGTTCGGCCACTTCCAGGTCTCTCTCTCTCTTCCTTTCTCTATCTCACTCACTCAATCCCTCTCTCCCCCTCTCAACCCCAGGGGTCTTAAGGCTTGAGAATAAGACCCAGAGATGTAAAGAGGCGATATCCGCAGCGTCCAAGAGGTGTCCCCCCGCAACCACCGCGTGTGTGACCGCCACCACCTCCCGTCTCCAACCCAGTATCCCACCCTCAAACTCTGCAAAGCGCCCCTCCCCGCTCATACAACCCAGCCCCCATGCTCTCCGCATCCCTTAATGCATAATACATAAAGCCTCGGAGGCTCTCCTTTCGAGCCGCGCGGAGGCATAAAGGTGCGGCGTGGCGTTCTACAAAAGGGGTGGTTTAAAACAGTTGTGGGTCACGACTCGGGTCAGGTGGCGTTAAAATGGCGGCACTTAACGCAGGTGGGCGCGCAAAGAGCGCATCCACAGTGTGTATGTGCGTGTGTTAGCACATTATTCTTTATTATTTACTACATAATTATATTTATTTCATTTACCTAAAGTCACAGAGACACAAAGTTGTGGCGTAATATAGTACAATGAACGTGGAGGGGGAATTTGTTGATCTATCTATCTCAAGTAGGAAAAAAAAGAAAATATATAGGACAACAGGAAAAACCAGGAAAATAGTTTTTAGACAAAAAATATTTTATACATATATATATATATATATCTCTGTTCAGTTCTGCTGAAGAGGAAGCATTGCACGAAAGCTACAGTAGGTGTCCTTATATCTGTTCTCCATGCTGGCCTCTCTTCGTTTAATAAAGAAATAATTTCATTATCATTATATATATACATATATATATATAATATATACTTATATAAATATAAGTATATATACGTATTTATACTCTGGTAATGAAATCAACTCGAGCACATCAAAACCAGAATCTGTCCACCAATGGCAATAACCTTTCCCCATCTTTTCCACAGCGGAGCCAACTCAGCGTATATTTAAATCGAATGCTGCTCAACGCTTAACAATTGAATCACAACACAATAATACCCCCCTATAGGGCTATTCTACTCTCAACAAGGCACTCAGGCCTGTATCGACACAAACCACTGATAAACTTAAGTGGCACAGTAGAACGAAGTGCCACTCTCAATTGGATCATTGAACAAGCAGTAACGTTAAGAGTAGAAGATAAGATTGCACAGTGGCACCACTAGGCGTCTATTAACGGTGACGGTAACTTGCCTTCTTATTTTGTAAAAATGAAAACCACCCCTGTTTCGAAAGTTTTATCTGCCACTCATATTATAAGTCGATTCAAGAAGTATCAAATGACCATTAATACTAGTTTATATTACTATATATTAAGATTTGCTTATTTCTCCATAATAAACTGAAATGCAAAAGCGAGGTAAAATTAACACTATCTTATTAAAAGAAAAGTACAAAATTCCACGTGGTGCCGATCTAACCTTCTCAATTGCAATAATTAATCGATTTCTAATAATAAATAACGGAAAATGGAACTACAGACAGTTTGTGAATTAGAAAGAATCTAATCTCCCAATTGAAAAGTATTTTCAATTTTATAATTAACTATATATCCAATATTTAATACCGATTTATTTACTGTCAATTAGCTCTATAATATTTACCAGCTATTACCAGCAATATGCATGTTTAAAAACCCGACCACAAAAAATTCCTAAAATTTCATAAAGCGTAATTGACCTCCATGACTTACGTGGTGATGAGCACAAACATCTATTTCCCACACAGACAGCAATTTCGTTAAATTTTCGACTTTCACCAAGTGATAGAACTTTACCCTCGTTTGCAGCCGACAGAAGCAACAGCAGAAGTTAAAGATGACGACGCGCATGAATTTTAACAGCAACCTCTTGAAGTGACTTAATTGGATAGGAAGATAAATCCACCCACGCGTCATTTATTGTGGAGCGTCACTGAAAGATGCGAAATATCTCGTTGAATTATAATTCATCAGAGTGTATCCCGCCTGTCACTTGTCTCAGCCGATGCATTCATAATGACGAGCAGCGCATATTTATTCGAATTCGAATGTCCTTTTTCCTCTTCTCGAAATAAATGAGCTTCGTCCTCGTATTTCCCTTCACTGGGAGACGGACTCGTATTGATCGATGATGATGTTAGCAAATGATCCGAGGCACTCATATTGCTACAGAAATTAAGGGAGGAAAGTTAATAAAACAGGAGGAAGGTAGGGAAAAAAGTGACGCATCGTTAATCAGCCGGTATAATGGCGTTAAGGTATGAAAATGCTGGCGATGAAAGAGAATAAATGATCGGTTCGAGCTCGGCGAGGGGAGGGAAGGTGGTAGGAGGACGGCTTCGGCGGGTGACAGGGCGGAGAGTTGGGGTGGAGGGATCGCAAGGGTTTGGTGAAGCCAAGGGAAGGGGCAAGGGAAGGAAGGTGGAGACCGCCCCGGTCGGCACGCTGGGTCGAGGAAATTGAGCAGAATCGGTGAAAGTCGCAGTGATACAATTCTTGCGCAAATGTACGATGGATTTAGCAAGGGAATCATTGAAAAAGTGTTTTCTTTTATGTCATTAATTTTTAATTTCAACAAATATTAAAACCAAAAAATATATTTTATGCACGTATCTATTCCAAAACAAATATTGTTTGAAACAATTACACAAAAATTCTCATAAATCCATTGAAATGTTTATTTTTTAGGGAGCGCTTCCGAACGGATTCGTTCGGAAGGACACACATTCCTCAATCACTCAGAAAAATAAGGGTTACGTATGCCAGGTCAGTGACAGTGTAGTACATTGCGAATTATTTTCCATTAGAACATTTAATTGCAGTTGGTTACAGACCACATCCGATTTTTCTCCGTGCTCCATAAAATCTCAAGATTTTTATCAATATTTCATGGAAAACCTTATGCATGAAAACAGTCAATAATACACAATCATATCACGTTTCAATCGCCAGTGGAGATTGGACACAAGGCGTAAGCTTTGACACCAACATTTTTCGACGGGACAGTTGAAATTTTAATTGAAATGGCAGCCAATACATGTTTTTTTTTCTGATTCTAGTTTTACGAAAAAGGTTTGGCACTGGAATTACGATCACTTCCACCCCGAAGCTGAGAAACTGTCCACGGACCAAGTGAAGAGGTTACGCAAACCAATCAGCGACGTACATAAGACCTTCAGAAAGTGAAGGACCAAATTAGATACATGCTTTTTTAAAATTTTACGAAAAAGGATATGATAATACGTTCATAGCAAAAATAGAAAGCAGGTGGCCGGAAAGAAACCATTATAGTTAAGTTCTGTTTATTACGACGATTTAAATTTAAGTACGAGATACATTAGTATATCTTCGGTAAAAATCAAAAGCTATCCACGTTGCAATTTTTATGAAGCAAAATAGTGAATAAAAGTAAGACTGACTGAAGGAGTATAAACCTTTTGAAGGGAACGTCCTTGAGGGGGTTCGAATTAATTCACTGTTTTTACGGGGGAGGATCAAAGTTTGACCCTTTAAGTTTCCATGTGAAATAAATAAAGATGCAATAAATTGCATCAGTATAAAACTTTGGGCTTTAATAAAAATTTTGAGAATGAAAACACCTGACCTGCACTAGCAGTAAATCTCAGTTCATAGTATCCCTGCCAGTTCGCATTATAACAAAAAATCTCAAGGATCGAAAGAAATCGCATGGTGGAATGAAATTAATTAGAAGGTTTTGAATATTTTATTTGATTTCTTTCAAATTTTGAATAATCTTTTAGTCCTCTACGACATTTGATCTACGATATACTTCTAAAATATCAAAAGTTCCAATTTTTTTCCATTATATCAACAGTTCATTACTTTACTTATCCCAGAGCGGTGAATATTGTTACAGGGTTCCAGTATTTGTCATTTCAGTGAACTTCGTTTTTTAATTCATGCACACATTTACTCAAATTTGAGTCTTGAAAATAATATAAAATAGATGGTTAACTCCGTAACTTAAAGAACATAACAATCATTCTTAAACATCAGCAGAGTTATGCTGCAATGATCGTTTTCAATGTCAACGCATCTAAATAAAAGAAGTTAGCAAACAAGTTTTCACCCGAAATTAACCAATTTCTTTGGCAGTAACTCATCTGGTATGCATTTTTTTTATTATTGAGGAATACATTTTTGGACAAGTTAAACGTATGCCTTGTTTTAAGGAATGAAATTATTAGAGAGCAGTCTCCCTACCTACCAGTTGTCGCAAACCCTAATAAGAGGCCGAGATACTAACCACAGAATGAACTTGGCATTTAGTAGCCGAAAAAGTGATCACACTGAAGATTTTTTACGTGTTCATCCCAACTTCTTTCTCAATAATGGGAGCACAAATTGAATTCAACTTGCCCAGGATCACCTTCCTCATGGGGAGGTATCCGAAAGAATTTTAGATAGTCAAGTAAACACGAGTGGATCACGGTGTTAATGAACCCTACTACGAGTTTTCCTTTGCTTTTAGAAGTTTAATCTCTTCGTGCAAAAAAAATTAAGACATTACTGAGAAAGTTCTATCTGTACCAAAAGACATTATTTCCTCACGATTAAAATAATAAGATATCGAAGTTATGATGTTTTAAAAATTATCTTTCTCTGGTTTTTGGAGAGTTTACGTGCGGAGTGTTCAAAATGTATTGCTCCGAAACTTGGGATATTGGAACAGCTGAGCTAATAAGGCAGGAAGTATTTGAGTTTGAGTGCTATAATAGGTCATTGAAAATGCCTTGGACAGATAAGATCTCTAACAATGAAGTCCTCCAAAAAACTGATGAGCAGTGTACACTTTGGGAGAACTTGAAACGGAAAAGAGATGAATGGATTGTACACATCCTACGGTACTGGCTTAGAAACACAAAGCAAGGTAACATTCACAGGAAAAATTGTAGGGGTCGACCCAGATTTAAATATCTAAATAAAATGATGAAAGACGTCGGGTGCACATCCAATACCGAAATGAAACGACTTTCAGGCGATATAAATCTAAGGAGGAATGCGATAGCCGACAACTTTCCGAGTGCTGAAAACCGAAGAAGTGTTTGGAATTGAACTTATAGCATGAACAAAATTCTGCATTAATCCGACCGACTTACACTCATTTCCGAAAGCTCAAACGCCTTTAATAAAACGGTAACCACATTTAAAACATTTGAATTTCTCTTAAAATTACAAAAACAAATAAAGTGTCGTGGATACAACTAATTTTTAAACATTGCCAGCAAGTCCTCCAGTTAAAAATTGAGAGATGAAGAGGAATATTTGCAAGGAGCACCAAAGTTAAAACAAAACCTAACAATGCTCCTACTACCAGGGAAGCCACGAGGGTAGACGACATATTGATTGCAACTTCTGCTACAGTCTTCCACTGCTCATAAATAAATCAGCAGGCATGAAGGGTATTTTATGATTCCAGCTAGTACGCGAAAACATAAACCGCTGGCGCTTGCCGCAACGCTTACGTTTATGCTTCCCCATTTCCCATGGTGCGACTCTTTCCTCTCGCAGACTCACTCACTCTTCCTCTCGACTTTAAAAAAAAATAATTCTCGTAAATCAATGAGTCTCGTTTGTCTTATCGCGGCGTCGCTTCATTAGATTCACGCCTGGCGTCCCTTCTGTAGGTCCCTAGAAATCCAATTAAAAATCGACTTGCTCCTTTCCACTCCCATTCCATATTCATGCCTTTTCCGCTTCCCCCGCTATATTTTATCCATCCCCTGCAATCCTCCTTTCTTTCCTTCTTTCTTCCTCCCCCTTGCACCGTGGGAACGCCTTTATTGTCTCAGTTATTTTTCATTTACAGTGATTGATATGAAGACGCTCCCTCTCCATTGTGATCTTGGAAAGTTAATAACAAAATTGCAAAGGATACGGTATTATTCCTGGAGGCTTTGTTGAAATTCATATTGGATATTTTTTCATGCCACGGAGCGTGAAAAACGGCCATTTTTGCCATTTAATCCCCACGTTCAGACTCAAAAGTGAGATATCAATGGCGTTCTTATAGGCAACATCTTTTCTACAGGTAAGTAGAATTTCAGTACAAGGTTGAATATATTAGGAATAATATATTCAACCTCGATTTATGTGGGACAGTTTTCATCTCAGTCAGCGTGTTATGCAACTGAACATCACCAATAAACTGTTTACTAATCAATCCAAATGCATGTGTTTTTTATCGCACCTATGGTCAATTCCTTACTTTAGTTTTGGGCAACATACCTATCGTTTTTTCACTTTTGAGTCAAAATTTAAAACTTTTCGTCGAAGGAAGCAATTGATGGATCCAAGAAAAGACATCGTTGCACGGTGCTGTATAACTTTCTCTAGTTAGATTATAATTCTAAGATACTGTTTCATTAACATTAATCGTAATAAAATCAAATCATAAATTTTATGGAAATCCCTAGACCAAATCAGAAAGAAAACCATAGCCCATAAAAATGATAATCCTGATAAAATCAACATCTTTATCCATTTATGAAATATTCATATGCATTATATATATATTATATAATCTTTATACTAACTATTAACGACCAAATATATATTTCCGAATATATCCATAGAAGTAATTCTCAAACATGTTGGCGAAACATTCTAGTGAGGAATACTCATTGCATGCTTGATGCTTTTCACTACAATTTCATCAATCGGCAGGTATTTGTCAAGAGAGGGTATGTCTGTCATGGGACCCTTGTTTTTCCGTAACAGAACAAAAAAATGTGTCGGCGTCATCAAATATAGACGGTTAATCGAACATAGTGACGGATGGCAACAACCTACCGTTGAGTGAGGTGCGCAGGAGAAAGGGGATGAAGTACGCGAGCGTTAAAAATAAACGCAGAAAAGAGGGTAATCCAATAAACGGGATTTGGACACGGGGAGAAAATTGCAACTGCAATTTTGAAGTCATAAATTATTCAAAGGTTATCATTTAGGAGAGATTTATTAGAGAGATATCTCGTCCTGAAATGCAATATCCCTATTAAACCTTTTGTTAATGGAGATGAAAATCATATTGACCACAGTGGAGGGAGGACACATTGACGATCCACTTTTTTACGGAACACAATATATCAATCATATTTTTGAAAAATAAACGAGCATCTTTTCGTGCGTGTTTCTAAATATATGCACAGGCATGGATACGTTTTCATGTCAGTAAAATTTACTCAAATATTTTCCATTCATTCCTCGGATACAGGGTCTCCCCTGTCCCATATTCCCAGACATATCTCTCTCCAGCTTCCTACTCCATCCTCCCCCCCCCCCGCACCTGCCTTTTTTTATTGACCACTACTCGCCGGCCCTCACTGTGGGATACAAGATCTCGGCTCCGTGGTTGAGCAAGGGATATAGACGAAGGAAGGACGGATTTATTTTCCGCACTCTGAAACCTGGATGCAGGTAATCGGGAACGAACCCAGGGGTTTTGAAGTACAGGGTAGTGCCTTCTCCCACAGTTGCTTGATAGGAGATAGCTTACAGGAGGTGAATCCACGCATCATACTCGATCCTATCCACAAATCTCAGTCTTATCTGGGCGATTCCATTATCCACACACTTTCCTACGCGTTGCATTTCAGGTCAGGGACATAAATAAAAGGTGGAATGTGACAGAGGAGCCCTTTCGTTTTCATCCCAAAAACCTCACATGGTGGATAATGGAGCCCAGGGGAAAGTCTTACTACAAAACCCACATTTATCAAATACTACAAATGAATAATTATCGCCATAATACCGAAATTCTCATTTATCACCAGGAACGAGGGATGATAAATGGAAGTTATCCATAACTCGACAAATTGTAACGTTTTTCATGCTGGGTCAGGGTTATTATATTTCTATAATAAATGGCAAACGGAATTTTTTAATATCTTCCCAAAGCCTTGGGATTGAAATAACTGAATTCACATACTTTCGAAGTTCAAATCTTGGCATCATGTGATTTGCAGGCATTTTGTGTAGAAACAGCATTCAGAAGTCGCGTGATACTTCATCAGTCCAATTTTGATACATGTGATTCCATGGTCGAGTGTGGGAAAAAAAATTATTTGCGTGATCAAAAATACAGTAATCAACCCGAAGGTCGGTTTGGAAGGTGAGGGTATTAAAGCTCACCAAGTACTAATCCCTACGGCGTGCGAATTCACACGTCAGGGTAGGAGGGGGACAGTTCCTTTCCCTGTACCGCCTGTGATTTCCCAGGACGACCTGGTAACAGAAAAATGGTACACAGCTTGGGTGAACCTTAGGGTTCCAAGAGGTGTCACCCGGAATCGAACCCAAGCCGTCCGGTTATTAGCTCAGCGCTCTACCCACTGCACTAACGAACACCATATTTACGTGATAGATATATAAAAAGTCACTATAGATTGATAACACTTTATCCACCAAAATTACTTTTAAATTCAGCTTCTGGGTTGATCCCATCGAGACATTGTGGATTTTAACCGCTGCATAACCTTCCCTTACCTTGAAGGATTAAGTCACTATTAAAAGATAAGTTAAATAATCACTATTAAAGGAACAAAAAGATTACACTATTTTGAACGTTAAAAAAATATTCCCAAAGCAGTTGTCAGTACGAATGATATTTTTTGTTGCATACAGTCTCAAAGGAAATATTTTTTTTAGATTCCGCTATAGTCCCTTTCTGCGGTGCACGACCCCCCTTTAAGTATTGTGTCATTCCTTTAATACTGTGGCTAATGGCTGGTGTGAACTCACCCCCTGCTATACACCTCAGTGGTGGGTTGTAGGGTATTATGTAGATATAGATATACCGGTGGGTTGCAGGGTATTATGTAGAGATAGATGTACTGTCATGCTCGAGTCGGAATTTGAAACCCTTTTGCACAAGGGTTAGACGTTGAGTGAACTACTCATCGCACTACACGGGTCGTCCTCGCGAATGTATGTGACTTTGAGATTAGTTTAATGAAGATCCACATGACCTAGTAACGGACTTAATTCATCATTTCCATATTATGTTCTTAGTTCAACTCCTATCTAAAAGTCTTGATGACATTGTTTCGAGACAGTGTAAGCTTAAGGCATCGCTTTGAAGCGAGCATTTAAATTTCCCACGTTCTTCCCTAAAATTCCAAGAAAATTTTGTTCTCGATAGGTTCTTCGGGAACTTAGATAATCAGTATGGACTTGTGGATAAGCTTAATGCCATAAATGATTAACTCTAAGCTTAAAAAAACTCAAATAAAAATTCTATTAATAACTAGTTCTTCTATTTCATGACTGAAACTCAAGTCGAAAGGAATTTCATGAATATATTTTTTCTTAAAACAGTCTATTCCTTCAATTTGCCTCCTGGAATACGGTGACTGATTTTTTTACACATACACATTAATATATTTCCTTTCCCTATGACATGAAGACGGCTATATATTGTCTTGAATAATAGAATAATTCTCAGAACAAACGATAGTAAAAATAAATTAAAGTAAAAATACTGTAAAATTAAAAAGGAAATGCTACCCTCTTTCAGGTTCTACCTATACCTCTCCCCTTTCCATTCCCTCCATTCTCGATCAAATCACTACCACTCACCGTATCTTTCCTCCCTTCCTCCTCTCCAGCAATCCAACGCCCTATAATTCCCCAACGCCTATCCTCCGACCGCCACCCCTTTCCCTTCTCCCCAACCATTGATATTTGTAAATAATAGTGCCCACGGGAAAGTTTTTTTCAACCTGATGATGCTGTTTTGCAGTGAAACCATGGCCGTGCTCCAATAAATATTCTAATTTTATTTTATTTTAAATTTAATAATTGCTGTTTCCGTTACCTTTCATCTTATAACTAATACAGGTAACCTACTCCCCAGAAAATCAGGTATATACGAGTACTCTACGTTTACTTAACAATGAGAGTTCTCAAGCTTCACAGTCACCACTTTCATTTTAGCAGGATTAGGTTTTCAAAAACGCATTCCCTCACCTATAATATGGCACTGCACCAATACATGACTGTGGTTCATGCATCCTCTTATTACGCATTTATTTTTATTCAGAGCGGATTTTGAGAAATTAATCAGTATCATTATGGAAAATCAGTGAGCAGATCGGATTCGTCAGATATGACACGGAGGATCTAGATTTTCTAATGGATTATGTACGCTGATGAGATAAGACAAAGAGGTAAATAGGTGTTATCAACATCAAAAATAACCAATATACATATTTTTTAATGATAGCATACCGGTTAAGGTAGGTTTCTGATGGACACCCTCTGCAATAAGCCGTTATTACTAAGCGAATAATATCCGACGGGTGGCAGGAATCTAAGATGAAATACCCCGACTTTGCTAAGAAAAAATACTCCAAAAGGTTAAATTATGTTATGCTCAGACTGACTGCCAAGTAACTACAAATAACGACTTATGACGACCCATTATTTATCAAGAAGTTTAAATGCAATATAGTAGCCAATGCAGTAATCAAGATTACATAAAAGAAGGATCCCTACGATTTCTAATTCTCATGAAAAGGTTTGTTATTCTATCCTCCCTCTCCTATATGCCTTCTAAATGAGTCATACAATTATGATCGTTCAAGCACGACCTCACTCTAATGATATGAAAATTAAAATTCGGTGAACATTTCGCAACCGGTGGTCCAACCACATATTCCCTTCCTGTCCTAATGTTAACGTATACCAAGGTATACATAATTTATAATAAATGACTTTGCGCACTCTCACATTCAAAAAATAAAATAAACTCCCCGGAAAACAAATTTACAAAAAATAACGCTCAGCGAAACGGAACAAGAGGGAGTAACGGAATTAAAGGACGTCTGGGTGAACGAGACTTTTTAAGCAGGGGCCTGGAGATAATTTTATCGCGAAACTAACACAGCGAAGAAAAGAGAATCCCTTGAAATTAGAAGCAGCGGATTACACGCGACTTGGGTAGAAAAATTAGCATGCATATAAATATACTTATATTAATCGGCTCATGTTAACAGCGAATGGAGGGAACGAGGCGGCATTAAGAAGGGAGAGAAAAAAGAGGAAAGTAACATGGGAATAATGGTGAGGAATGCTGCTCCGTGAGGTGAGGGAGAATCCGGAGTCCGTGCCGGTTGAGATTGGTGGGCATTATGGTTTCCATCTTGTGTGTCATGGAGGGAGGTGGGCAAATGAGTTTCAGCAGGAATGCTGGAAGGCGGCGGCGATCAAATGAAAACTGCCAAGACAATTTGATAGGGTTTTAAAGCATTTGGAAGACCAGGCGGGAAGGAGAGAGCGGCTAAAGAAGATGTGATCTTAATCACTTCTCTTTTCACCGGGCCGGCGCGTGAAATTCGTCTTGCATAATGCCGTCGAAGAAAAATGGGAGGAAAGAATGAAAAATTCTCAAAGACGGTCAGGTTGTGGTAGATGTCAGTTCAAGGATCTTTGAGCGAATGAGGACATTGTTAGGAAACAGGATAGTTTGGAGTGCTGCTACAAACCAATCCTCGGTTCGAAAAATCGTGACAATACATGAATAAACTGAACTAAAAAAATTGGTCATGAACGAAAAATAAGACATGCTGCAGAATATACATAGTATCAATACATAACTCATCGTTTCATCCGAATATCTAAGGGTGAAATAGAATTTCCATGAAAATGTTAAAAAATTTAGATTTTAATATCTACCATCATTTTATATTAATAAAATATATCTGAAACTTTCTAGTGATAGGTTTATAATTAGCTGCAACGATTTCAGTATATTACCAGATCAAATACCGTAGTAGTTGAGGATATTATGCCATTTAGGAGTGGTTTTCATGCACATTGGTTAACGATACAATGTGTTTTATAGGTCTAACATAAACACCAACTGAATGATCACTATGGTTACTACAAATGTTTAATCTTATCAAAGAATAACTCGGTAAATTAAGAAAAAAATACGTCAATAAAATGGTATTATTTACTCAATGTCTGGATGACAGCATAATTAGCTCGTACACTCACTGAGATAAACATAAATTTCATTGCCATCAGATTTCCAGCAGTCGCACCACCAGAGCTGAGGAAACATCCGTGTCCATGAGAGAAGACTCACCCCCGCAACCATAAGTTAAGCAGATGGCCGCGTTTCCCATCGTACTCAACCGGCCGACATAATCATTATTGTTTCGAGAAATAAGAGTTCGGCAAATAATAATTAGGCTGCCATTTATGTACATACTGTTCGTGATATAGTCTTCCCATACGATATAGGATATTGAGAATAGGATCCTTGTTTCCAAGCATAAATTCCAGCACCGTGTAATGAGATCAGCCATTGCCATCAGTGTCACCCGGGGCAATCTGAGAGGGTGAAGCTGACATTGCATTATGCCCTAGGGCGTGCATAATCAAGCATTCAGTGGAAGGAGCGCCCCCACCCCCTCGGGTTATGGTCAAAGCGTTCCACAAACTCTCTGATAACAATTAGATACAACCTAGCAGCTAATTGCGGATAATACGGGGGACACAGGAGACAACACGGAATTTGTAATTCTATAAAGGTAATCTAATATCACGAAACACCTGATAAATTAATACCCTATTTCACCGATTTAATTTGCAGTTCAAAATGCAATGCTGTCTTGGCGTGCCTCTTACGGTACACCAATGTTTCATGAACTAATTATTCTGAAAAAAATATTTAATCGTAAATATAATTCGCAGATGCACCCTGTGAAAATGAAGGATAGTGAACAGGGAATAGTTTTACAGGACAAATAAAAAACCTGAAACCGTCGATTTCAAAAAAGACTATGTCTACCGGAGATGGTTAAGAGACACCATAGGGATTGGGAACCAGAACTTTACAGTTATCAACGCCCAATGGAACACTGTCTTGTTTTGTAGTGTCTCGTTAAACTTGAGGCTGAATTTAATCTCTAGTTTAAGTCCAAAAGAGTTTTATAATCGCTATTTAACCCAAAACCGACCGTTACAATGGTAGGTAACTTAAAGACGGAGTTACTACGGTTAACGGTACGCAAGTTTATGCTCAGTAACGATTAATCTGAATTGTTTATAAAATTGGAACAGTCGGCGACCTTTACGTTAAGTAAACGGCCATGAAAACTAACGATTGAATTTAACCAGGCATTATAAAACTGGACCAAAGGAATGAAAATAATTATTAAATGTTGATTAAGTATTTTTATTATGCATGTATTGTTAGTGTAAAATTTATAAATGTTTTTAACACTTAAAATATTATAGCTTTTTAAGCCTTTCATAAGAAGGTTTCATATTAAAAAAGATAAAATGAGAATTATACTCAACATTTTCTGTCGAGGTAGGACGACATTCTTTGGTGATTTACACAAGTTATGTGAGGGAACTACAAAGTGACAACAAAACTTTATTTCGAACATAAGCCGGAATGTTAAACATAGTATGTTATTCACTAAACAAGTACGGCCAATTTACTGACCTGCAAAAATGAAGTAGAAAAAATCTAACGCGTTCCTCA